>JAUMJK010000024.1:3542500-3816141 GCA_033558105.1 Coccyzus lansbergi | reverse complement strand
GGTCTCGCAGCGCCGGTGCCCGCCCCCCGGGGCAGCCAATGGCGGCGAGGGGAGGCGGGTCTCCCCCCGAGCTCGCTTGGCCCGGTTCCTCCTCCCCTTTTCGCTCAAGCTCGCTGCGCTTCGCCCGGGACCGGAGCGACTTAGAGTTGGAGGCGTCGGAGCGGAGCCGCGTGCGCCCCCGCGGGGGTCCCCGAGCGCCGGGTAAGGGCCGAGCGGGGGCTGCTGGCGCCCGCGGCCCCGGGGGGGCGGCCGGTCGGCGGCGTCCCAACTGCCCCCCCAGGGCGGGGACGGCGGAGCAGCCGCCGTGCCTTCCAGCTCCCCGCGTTGTCCGAGCGCCCCGCGGGGGCTTCGTTGTCCTCGCCGCCCCCCTCCCTCCGCCTTCCCCCCCGCGCCGCGAGCAGCCTCGCGCGGAGCCGTCGCTGCCCGCGCCGGGGGTAACGCGAGGGCGCTGGGGGGCAGCCGCGGAGAGGGGGGGGGGGGGCAGGGGCATTTGGGGGAAGGGCTGGGTCTGCTTTAGCGCCTCCTATTTTAACTCTCTCCCTCCTTCCTTTCCTCGGGCTGTTGTTCTGCCCCCGGTGCTTTCTCCTCGCCGCCGCCGGCGCTTTTCTTCGCCCCCCTCCCCGTTCCCCGGCGGGTGCCTCTCCTTCTCTCCCTCCTCGTTCCCTGCCCGGTTGTGCCGCCGTCGCGGCTCCCGTCTCGTATTGTTCGGCTGGGTCCCTCTAATGGCGGAGAGGAGGCGGCAGCGCTGCCGCCCGACTGCAGGGGGGCAGAACACCCCGACCCCGCGGGGCGAGAGGGCGACGGAGCGACGGGGAGCTCGGGCGCCCTGGCCGAGGTCCCTCTGAAACCCCCAAACGCACCTCGGGGTAGCCTTTTTAGGGCTGCTCGAAGCGAGTCGGCGAGGAATATCGTCTCCCACCCGCCCCAGGGTGCAGCCGCTTCGCTGCCCTTCTCCCCGGGGCTCCTTGTCTTCCTCCGTGGGGAAGACGCCCCCCTCCCGGGGAGGGCAATTCCCGACCGTTTGTAGGTTTATTTATTTATCTAAAGGGTCGGGATGAAAGGGAAGAGCCCGGGTGACGCAGGCGGTCCCTGCCCCGGCGAAGGGGACGCTGTTCGGGGGGCGCTTCGCCGCTCCAAGCCCGCGGCTTTGCCTTGGAGCTCCGGCCCGGTTTTGGTGCAGCCTTGGCAGGGACCAGCGAGTAGCAGGGAGCTCCATTGTGAGCGCTATTTCTGTACCGGCTCCTGCCTCGACTGGACCCGCTTAAGGAGGGCTTGACCCACCCGCCGTGTTCGCCGGGGGGCAGGGGAAGAAGGAGGAGCCGGCGGCGCTGGGTGGGGAGGAGATGCTCGGGGTCCGGCGGCCGCTTCCCCGGGGGAAGCCCCAGCGATAGCCCCGGCGGTGGCTGGAAGGCGGCTCCTCCTCGGGGTGGGCGCTGCTGCCGCTGCAGACACCGCTCCTGCAATACCGACTCCTGCAAGCAGACGACGGGGCTGCTATTGCTGCTGCTGGAGGGAGGGGGGAGGGCATATTTCGGGTGCCCTCTAGAGTTCCAGTGCGTGTATTGACATCACTTTTGGCCATCTTGAAAGCTTCTCCCTTCTTTCTTCCATGCCGTGTCCAGCGTGGCTTGAGGCTGAGAGGAGGAAGAGAGATTTAAATAACCCAGCAGTCTGCGGAGCGGAACTCCAGTGCGTTTCCTTTGTGTTGGTTCTTTATGCCAACAGATACTGCTCAGCTAGTTTTGTTGGGCACCATTGGCAGTTTGAGCGTCTTGCTGGGGCTTCTGAATCCCCAGAAGGATGGATGTCACTGGGGAAACCCCCAGCTTCTTAGAATCCTAGAATAGTTTGGGTTGGAAGGGATCTTTAAGATCATCTAGTAAGCATTTTTTTTTAATTTTATCCATATGGGATTTTCAAGGCAGGCTGTAATCTCTGTTGGGTTCAATAAGAAGAGCCTCGTTCCTGGTGCCCATCTGTAGGATTTGGGGTGTAAGCTGACTCCGGTTGGTGCCCCCTTTTAATCATGGGATGGGTTTTTGCCATGTGTTCTGAAATGTTAAAGCAGTGCGGTGAAGGAGGGGATAAGGTGTGGTATGCGCATGGGGACATTGGATGAACATTAGGAAAAAAATTTTCAGGGAAAGGGTCATTGGGCAGTGGAACAGGCTGCCCAGGGAGGTGGTTGAGTCACCTTCCCTAGAGGTGTTTAAGGCACGAGTGGACAAGGTGCTGAGGGACATGGTTTAGTGTTTGATAGGAATGGTTGGACTCGATGATCCGGTGGGTCTCTTCCAACCTGGTTGTTCTATCATCCTGTGATTCTATGATAGGAGGTTGGGGTGCTCTGGAGCTTGGATGGCACCACGAAAGCCCAGGTAGAAGGCCAGTGGGGAATGTGGGGCTGGAGATGGAACAAAAAGGCAGTACCTTTTTTATGCTGTGAGTCCTTCACTTGCCTATGGGAGGGTTCACAGTGTTGTTGTTTTCCCAACCACTTTTACCTTGAAATGGTTGGGGATTTTCCCTCCATTTTTTTCCTCTTTTCCCCTTCTCCCTTGCCATTTAACGTTGTAGATCATAGAATCTTAGAATGGTTTGGGTTGAAAGAGACCTTAAAGATGATCCAATTCCAACACCTTCCATTGGATCAGGTTGCACGAAACCTCATCCAGCGTGGCCTTGAACACCTCCAGGGATTGGGGCGGCCATGACTCCTCTGGGTAGCCTGTTCCAGTGCCTCACCACCCTTACAGGAAAATATTTCTTCCTGATATTCTAAATCTCCCCTCTTTCAGCTTAAAGACGATACTCCTTGTCTTATACTTAACACTCCCTGACAAAGAGCCCCTCCCTAGCTTCCCTGTAGGTCCCCTTTAAGTACTGCCCTTAAGTACTGGCAGGCTTTTGTGAGGTCTCCCTGGAGCCTTCTCTAGGCTGAACAACCCCAACTCTCTTAGATTTCCCAGGTGTGCATAGCTTGCAACTTTCTTTGTCACTTTTTGGTGGCTTAGATGTACAAAGTGTAGCTGGTTCTTAACAAAACCTCACTGCTTAGGAGGAAAGCATCAGATTTAGATTTATTCTGAGCTTCTAAAGTTACCAACTTCATGAATGTCACTAAGATTTTTTTGTAGCCTGTTATCATTGATGAACTGCTCTGTTCTAAACTTATTACTGTAGGTTTCAATTTTTAACTATAATTTTTTTTAACTCTTATTGTGTCTTTGATGTAAGGCTATCATGTAATTTTACTTCTGAGTTATTATACATTACGGTCTAACAGCTGTTCTGCTTTTCCTGATGTTGCTTCATGTTAAAAAAGTTACTTCTAAGAGTGATCAAGGCATATAATGCTTTGGGAGGAGGGAGGCTGTTGTGTTGGATGGAGTGAAAAAGGATGATGTGTACTGGAGCTGGTTTGTAAAAATTATTGCAGCTTTGTGTGGCTGCCTATGAAAAGATGAGAATACTGCCAAGAACAGCTGTATAGCTAGGATTCAGTAAACCTCAGTAAGCAGTTGCCAGCTGGTTTGTGAATTACACTAATGTCTTGCACAAAAGCATCTTAGTAGATGGCACATTGTCCTCATTCAACTGTGGTGGTGGAGGTGGTACAGCTTTTTCTCTAGCACGTGAGTGGAGGTAGAAAGTGTATCCTATGGCACGTGAGAAGCTGTGCTTGTTGCGTGAGAGCCTGTATTTGGTGCTTACTGCTGTAAAGTCAGCTCCAGGAACCAAAATCCCCAGCTGCAGTTTGTCAAATAATGGTGGTGATGGGACATTGTGAGGTAGTTAAACTAAATAACTTATTTTAATAAAAGACTGTTTTAATTAGCGTATCTAATAAATTTACCTTATGTTATTGATCCCCTTTGACCTCAAATATATGATTGTGTTCTACTGTTGCTTACCTTGGAATAACATGCTAAGAGGGATTTGCATCAGCAAGAATATACAAATGCCAGTGAAGAAGTGAAAGCATTTCTTTGTTTTCTTCAGAGCTTGTTCAAGTATGTGGAGGGATATGGGACCAACACATTTTTCTCATCTTTTGTTCCATTTTTTCCTCCGGCAGCATCATGAATAGTCTTGCTTTCTTGCAGTACCTTTCATTTTGGTTTCAAGGGCTAAATCAGAATTACTGAAGTTCTGTGATGTTGTGTCATAGTTAGCAGCCAATTGATGTGCTCTGCAACAAAAGTAGAAGCAGGAGTTGCATGAAGAATTTGCATCAAGTATTGTTACCAGTGGAAAATTAACTGTTCGTGAAGAAGTTTATTTTTTTTTCTGGAAGACATGTACATCACAAATGGCAATTAACTCAGCCTAGCTGTGGAAAGGGATTGAAATTTGAAGTTCAAAGGAGTTCAGGCTAGTAAACTGTCACTTCTGAGAAGTTTGGGATGGTCCTTGCCTCATGAGGCTCTTGAAGACTTTTGTGCTACAGGAGTTTTGTTGAATTAACAGCTTAAAACACTTTTTAACTTCATTTCAATGGCTTAATCTTGCTAGATGCGTGGTCCAGGACGATAACTGAGTTTCTGAGAAATTAGAGTTCAGAGGAGACTGAGTTTCTCTTCCATTCTTGTAGCTTACCCCACATGTTGCTGGCAGTAGATGTTAACTTGGTATATGAATGGTCTGTTCAATTTAGATGCTAGTATTGAAATTCTTTGGTTTGAACCAAGATTTGTAACTTTGTCAGACAGTATTTTATGCTTCTGAGAGAAATTTTAGTTAGAAGGGAGCAGTGTGGGACTTCTGGAATGCCATCGTACTTTTCCAGCAGCACAACAGCTTCCAGCTCTTGGTGTTTGTTGCCCATGGAGTGTGCATTGCTGTAGATGCAGTTTAGATGGTCCTGCTGCTTTTTCTTGGGGAGAAGCCCTGATTGCTGTATGACTGTTCTCAAGGTGGTTCATTGGTTTCTAATGCATAATAATAATAATAAACGTGTCTGTGCTGCTGTATGAATCTCCATCCGTACCCCTACTGAGATGGCTATGGAGCATTTTTTGCTGCTCTGTTTGCCTTGCAGTGAGTCCAGGCAGCCAGCAGTATGCCCAAGTAGCCAAGAAAGCCAATAGCATCCTAGCTTGTATCAGAAATTGTGTGGCCAGCAGGACTAGGGAAGCTATTGTCCGCTTGTACTCGGCACTGATAAGGCTGCACCTCGAATGCTATGTTCAGTTTTGAGCCCCTCGCTTGAAGAAAGACATCGAGGGGCTGGAGTGTGTCCAGGGAAGGGCAGTGAAGCTGGTAAAGGGGGTGGAACATAAGTCCTTTGAGGAGTGGCTGAGGAAATGGGGGCTGTTTAGCCTGGGGAAGAGGATACTGAATGGAGACCTTATCACTCTCTTCAGATACCTGAAAAGAGGTTGTAGTGAGGCAGGTGTTGGTCTTTTTTTCCCAGGTAACAGGATGAGAAGAAATGGCCTCAAATTACACCGGGGAGATTTAGAGTGGGAATTAGGAAATGTGTCTTCACCAAAAGGAGCAGTGCTAGAACAGGCTGCCCAGGAAAGTGTTAGTGTACCCAAGTATTTGAGGTATTTGGAAGATGGGCCGATGTGGCTCTTAAGAGCATACTTTATTGGTGAACTTGTTAGTGTTAAGTTTATAGTTGGATTCAGTGATCTTCAGGATCTTTTTCAATCTAAATGATTCTATGATTTCAGCACCACTCATTATATTTTTGCAATTTAAAGCTTCTGTCATCTTTGAGCTTCCAGAAATTATCAATTTTAAGACAAAAATCTTATTTATTCTGTGAAACTAGAATGGGATGGGATTCAAACACAAAATTTAATTATGTCTTTATAGATGAGAACAGCAACAGTTGCAATTGATGGGATCGGTGGCTGTACTTAATAGACAGGTTAGATCATAACTGTCCACCGAGGAATTCTCAAGCCTTCATCTCAAGCATCTCATTGATTTGGGCATGTCAGTGATGAAATGTGTTTTCTTAATCTGTTTTGCCATCAGAACAAAATTATTTCAATCAATGGCTATAATACAGGTGACGAATTCAGATTTTACGAGTCCAGCATAAATAAAATTAACATAGTTTATTTAGTTCTGTGATCAAATGAGAATCTGCAGCAACATGACTATCACCAATGTTTTTCTCAAGCTGCTCTATTTGGAGAATATTTAATTACACCTTGTAGATTTGTCCTCATGCTTAACCATTCCATCTTTCCCTGTGTTACCCAAGGTTTTTGGAGCTAGCTTCACCATAACTTGCTTCTCTGCCTCTTCCACCAGTCACTGGATAATGGTCCAGTCTAGTGAACAGAGTAGCTGCAGTAATGGTTTGAAATGTACTTGAACATTACCAGCACTCTCCCCGAACATGCTGAGTGTCAGTAGCACAAGAGGATTGTGGTGGGCTTTTTGTTTGCTTTGTTGAAGTTTGACCGAGATGAGACTACTTAACCATGTATTGCAGTTGTGTGGAAACAATAGCTTTAGGTCTCTAGGATACTTATTACTTAATATATATCTGCTTTACCTCAAGTACGTTAATTAGGCACTCTGCACTTAACTGTACTTTAAGGTTAATAAACTTTTTTCCTGAACTCTTGTAAGGCTATTGGAATACTTCAGTTTGTGTCACTGTAACTTCTAAATGTTGTGATACCCAAGACTGTGTATGTAGTGTTTTACGCAAGTTTATGAAGGCGTACTGATCAGTTTAATAATTACTGACACATGCTAATCAGGATGTCATCTTAATTCCACCTTTTCCCGTGTTCAATAGGTTGTGCAAAGTAGTGATACATGCTTAGTCACACTCTCTGTTTACTGACAGTACAACTGCTTAGATACTCACACCATAACTCACTGATCTAACTCTTGAGCAGGTCATTAGGAGAAGGCAGTGGCATTATGGAAGAGTTTGTATGGGCTTCTACATGCAGTTTCTTTATTTTGTTGTATGGCATTGCAAGAAGATGGTAAAATTTGGCATAGCCCATAGTATCACCAGGTGCACAGTTTTCTAATTTAGGTGTGTTATGGCTCATAGTCTCTCCTAGAAACAGGGACCTGTATGTTTTCCTCCTGAAGACTTGTTGGAAGCACATTGTCATCTTTAGATCCTCTGTGCTGTGTAACAATACTGAACTTTAAATGAATGTCCAGTCATGATGCTTCTGGTTGGAAGCTGGTTGGATGGCCAGACCCAGAGAGTGGTGGTAAATGGTGTTAAATCCAGATGGAGGCCAGTTATAAGTGGGGTCCTCCAGGACTCAGTATTGGGTCCAGCCCTGTTCAGTGTCTTCATCAGTGACCTGGATGAAGGCATCGAGTACACCCTTAGCGAGTTTGCAGATCACACTAAGCTGGGTGGAAGTGTCCATCTGCTGGAGGGTCGGGAGGCTCTGCAAAGGGATCTAAACAGGCTGGACCGCTGGGCTGAGTCCGATGGCATGAGGTTTAACACGGCCAAATATTGAGTCCTGCACTTGGAGCACAACAACCCTATGAAGAGCTGCAGACTGGGAGAAGTCTGTCTAGAAAGCTGCGTGGAGGAGAGGGACCTGGGGGTGTTGGTTGACAACCGACTGAACATGAGCAAGCAGTGTGCCCAGGTGGCCAAGAAGGCCAATGGCATCTTGGCTTGTATCAGAAACGGTGTGACCAGCAGGTCCAGCGAGGTTATTTTCCCTCTGTACTCGGCACTGGTGAGACTGCTCCTTGAATGCTGTGTTCAGTTGTGGGCCCCTCACCACAAGAAGGACGTTGAGGCTCTGGAGCAAGTCCAGAGAAGAGCAACAAAGCTGGAGAACAGACCCTATGAGGAGCGGCTGAGAGAGCTGGGGTTGTTTAGCTTGGAGAAGAGGAGGCTGAGAGGAGACCTCATTGCTCTCTACAACTACCTAAAAGGAGGTTGTGGAGAGGAGGGAGCTGGCCTCTACTCTCAAGTGACAGGGGACAGGACAAGAGGGAATGGCCTCAAGCTCTGCCAGGGGAGATTTAGGCTAGACATTAGGAAAAAAAATTCCACAGAAAGGGTCATTGGGCATTGGAACAGGCTGCCCAGGGAGGTGGTTGATTCCCCTTCCCTGGAGGTGTTTAAGGGATGGTTGGACGAAGTGCTGAGGGACTTGGTTTAGTGTTTGATCGGAATGATTGGACTCAGTGATCCAGTGGGTCTCTTCCAACTTGGTTATTCTATGATTCTATCCATTTTTTTTTAATTCCCCCCTTCCCCCCCCTTCTCCTTGAAAGGTTAACCTTGGGGAAGACCTTTCTGGAGTTGCTGTTCTTTAGATCCCTGTAAGACCTCTCCACTTTGGCATTTACCTCTACTACTACATCACATTTCTCTAAAAGTTATTTTGTTAATCTCATTCATAAACTCAGCTATCACCTCTGTGTGGGTGACCTTCAAGGCTCTCTTCTGGACTTGCTGCTTTCTATACCAGCTAAATCTCAGTGTGTGCTTTTGACTTCTCTTTGTGCATGTCTGACCTTTAGCTCAGGCTACTATCGCAAAGGCAATACCTTCCTCCCCAACAGGAGAACTCAGTGCTGTCTGTCACTTGTGGATAGCGTTGACATGAGGTCCTTGCTTTAAGCCCGTAATCTAGCCCTTGCTTTAGACGCCGCATGTGCTACTCTTCTAGGGACTGCAGATTCCTTCCAAGTAACAAACTCTCTCTTAATTGTTAATAAATTAAGTGTTTGTTATTGTGTTAATAAACCACTTGATTTAATCTCATACCTTGTCTTTGATCTCTGTATCTTGTGGTAACAGTTTTCCTTTCGGTTGTGGTTAAAATGATCCTACTCTGTTGATACAGGTCCAGAATCCTGAAAAAGCACGCTTTCCTCATCTACTTTGACTGACTCGTCTTTTCACATCTTGTATTTTATGGTTGTAAAAATAACAGGTTGTTTGCCTTTAATTTCAGTTTGGGGTTTAGCTGAGAAATATATTATCTATCCGGTTTTGTGTTATTAATGAGTTTTTAAATGGTATTTAGAAGGTGATCAGGCGTGGGCTGTTAAAACACTTGTTCATTATCTTGTGGTGCTCCTCATGCCTGGAGACGTTCCCTGCCTACACCCTTTAAGGCAGTTGCAACCTGGTAATGCAAAAGAAGCAAGCTCTGGGAAACAAAGCCTACTAAAAACAAACCCAAACCACCACCTTTCCTGTCACCCTAGGACTCAAACATACCATCATTACAACAAGAACCAATTCTAACCATTGTTTATGGTGGTGCTGTTTCCGTGTATTCTCCTTTCTGTCTCTTTCCATCTGTTTTCTGTTGCTTGCTCTTTGAACAGTCTGATATTGTGCTTGTACAGTGACTAGTATATTGTGGTCTGTAAATTTGACTCCTGGAAGTCTGTGATAAGAGTTGCAATATATGGGTGTGGTATTAGTGTCTTTTTTTTTTTTTTTTTTTTTTTCTTCTTTTTTCCCCTAAATTTTGAGTGTGGAAAGGGGAAGAACACTTAGAGTTGGAAAAGGACTCTGTGCTTGGTCTCTGCTCCCAAGTAACAAGCCATGGAATGAGAGGGAATGGCCTCAGATTGTGCCATGGGACTTTTAGATTGGTCATTAGGAAATGTTTCTTTGTGGAAAAGGTTGTCAAGCACTGGAAGAGGATGCCCATGGAAGTGATTGAGTCATTATTCCTGGAGGGGTTTAACATGTATGGATGTGATGCTTAGGGACATGTTCTGGTGGTGGACTTGTCAGCGTTAGGATTATGATTGGACTAGATGATCTTAAAAAGATCTTTTCCAACCTGAACAATCCTGCAATTCTGTTATACTTGAAAGAATTTTGTCCTTTTGTTTGAGGAGGAATTGGTGATTAATACAACAACCTATATATGTTTAAGACTTTTGACTGAATAGGAAGAATTCAGGAGATGTCCTTTGAATTAATAGCTAATATATCTGTGAGCTTGCTTATTTTATTTCGCTGCTGGTGGTGGTGGTGGTGGTGGTGGCGATTGTGTTGTTTTTGAAAAATGTTCATTCAGAAGGTGAGGTTTTGTTTCTGGTAGATGGTGTCTCATTAAAGAAGCCAAATATTATCTAGAAAAGCCAGGTAAGAAGTTCTCTGTAGTACTTCTAAATTGCAATTATTTTTTATTATAAGTGATAGAAAATGAAGAGTGCAGCAAGTGTTGTTTGTTTGTTAACTGACACAAATGTTGGCTGTATCTTGGAATTGTTGCCATTATCACTGTTTGGCCATCATTGTGTATGCTTCTATCCAAAGAATTAACAGCTACAAGTACTGATGTGATTTGACTAATATTGTGCATAGTACAGCAATTATGATGTGAACTAAGTCCAGCTTTTTTTAATAATTAAAAGGAATTGGAGACTTTGGAGAAGACCTACAAGAGCCATTTAAGGAGGAGTGAAAAACGTACTTTCTATTAACAGACTTCAGAAACTTGGTCTTTTCTTCAATTAGGGTGTGACTTAATCCTAGTCTAGGAGAGACTGCCAAATAACGTTAGATAACTGGATGCTTTTCTCACCTCTCCCAATAGTTAAGGCTTAATTTCTGAGTACTGCTTTTTGCCTAAGGAATATAAATCCACACAGGGAAGCTTGTCTAGCCTTTCAGCAGGTAGGTTAGCTAGGAGTTGGGTTAAATAAGTCTTGGAATAACTTTCTGAGGCATTGCTTTCTTCTTTTTAGGGAAAAGTTTCAAGAGGTTTGAAAAGCACCCCAATAACAAAGTTAATTTTTTTTTTTTTTTTTTAAAAAAAAGCATGGAATACACTGTCCTGCAGGTCATTATTCCAGTTGCAGATTTGGAATCGAAAGACAAAATATTGGCTTAGAACAAATGCCATGTAGTATATTCTTCGTGGGGGATAAATTTTAATAAGCATACATGGTTGGTGGCATAACTGTTTAAACCAGCCTAGCGTAGTTCTCATTGTCTTGTCTTTACCAATACTGGCGTTTTCTCTTTCTTTATTTGGGGAGTTAGTTTGGCTCCATGAATCATCACAGTGAATTTTTGAGGGGGAGGGAGGCTGTGTAGGTGTTATGTGGTTGCTCTTTTTTTTTTTTTTTTTTTTTTTTTCTCTTTTATTTCAGCTTTGTACTGTGTTAGGCTTCTGTGGCAGAGTGGCTATTAGGACCCATAAACAGCTAGGGGCAAAGGGAACAAAATATTGTGCTGGAGAAAGTGGGAGAGAGGAGTGGGAATTCAAAACCATTGTGGTCCTGCCCTAGACTGGATGTGGTTTGTTGTTAGAGAATTGCAACGGTAGCAAATACAACATGCATCTTGTTTAAAAATAAAATTAGCTTTTACTTTTTAAAACTAGTTTGATAGACTGGAGTCTTGATTGCATCGTGTAACTTGCAGGCAGCCAGCAGGTGCAGCTGTGATAACCTATCATACTTGCCTTGCTGACTGGACCCATTCTTGTCTTGGATCCCATTTCCTGTCAGCCTTATCTCAGCAGAAAACTTGAACTGTTTTGTGGTTGTTTTTTTATTTCTGCTCATTCTATTTTTTATTTTTTCTCTTTCTCATTTTGTTTATGATGTTAAGATTTTCTTTCCTTTGTTATACTGTAGCTTCACTGGCTGTTGTCTTGGTCATAGTTTACATGGATTTCCCTCCTGTGTGTAGCACAGTATTTATTATCTTAAATAAATTTGGTTTTCCGTGTTCTGAATTATTTGATGCATTGAATGCTAACCATTGCAGGTAAATTATCTTGAGTAAGATTGTCTATACTGGGCCAAAAATAGTAGGTTGTTAGCTGATAGAGTGCTACTCAGGGATGAAAAATCCAACTGGGACTACTGACTGGAGAAGAGGACGCTGAGGAGGGATCTTATCACTGCCTACAACTACCTGAAAGGAGGTCGTAGAGAGGTGGTTGTTGGTCTCTTCTCCCAAGTGACAGGTGATAGGACAAGGGAGTGGCCTCAAGCCTCTCCGGGGGAGGTTCAAATTAGACATTAGGAAAAAATATTTCACCAAAAGGGTCATCAAGCACAGGCAGAGGCTACCCAGGAAGATGGTTGAGTCACCATCTCTGGAGGTATTTAGAAGATAGGTAGATGAGGTACTTAAGGTTATAGTTTAGTGGCAGGTAGGTGTGGGTGGACTCGATGATCTTGGAGGTCTTTTCCAAACTGGTGATTCTATGATTCTGTTTATCATTAAAGGCAAAGAAGGTGCTCTATCTACAAGGTTCATGCTCGTTTACAAACTATGCATGACAGCTTTCCATCTTTTTAAGCACATGCAAAAGCAAAAAGAAAGTATTTTAAAAGCATTAGAAAAACAGAATTTTGCACTTGGGCATTGAGACAGTGGGTGTGCGATTCGGCATGGCGGTTAACAGCTACCCAAGCATGAGAACTTGTTTCATGGGCTGTGTGTGTACAAATGTAGACTGCTTGCTGGTTTAAAAATTAAACAAACTAACCAAACAAGAGGAAGCACTAATGAAGAATAACATAAAAGGTCCTTGTTGATGATCAGTAAAGAATCTTCATTTCTAAAATTGTATAATCATAGAATCAAGTAATTGGAAAAGACATTTGAGATCATAGATTCCAACTGTACCTGTCCACTACTAAACCATATCCCAAAGCAATTATTCTACCTGTGTTTTAAATACTTCCAGGGTTGGGGACTCATCCACTTCCCAGGGAAACCTGTTCCAGTGCCTGATGGCCCTTTCGGTGAAAAAATTTTTTTTGATGTCTAATCTGAGTTTTCCCTTGTACAGCTTGAGGCCTTTTCCTCTCATCCTATCACCTGCTACAAACAGAGACCAGCACCCCCCTCACTACAACCTCCTTTCAGGTAGTTTTATAGGGCAACAAGGTCTCCACTCAGCCTCCTCTTCTCCAGGCTAAATGACCCGAATTCCCTCAGCTGCCACTTAAAAAGCTCGTTCTCCAGCCTCTTCACCAGCTTCTCAGGATGCGTTCCATTGTAGTGAGAGTCACAAAATGTTTGGGAGTAATACAGTCTGGGCACTGATAGGACAGAAAGCAACCTGAGGTAGTCCAGGTGGACAGCAAATTGAACGTGGGTAATGCACCCTTTCAGGGATGAATGCAGACAGTGGACAGAACTGAATTAAGCAAGCTTGTAGCTGGTAGTTTGAAGAAGTGATTGCTCCCCCACTGTTTGGTACTTGGGAGACATCATCTACGGTGTTTTGTCCAGGTTTGTGTAGACAGTGTTGCAGAGGAACTTACAGTACTGGAGTGAGCCCCTTGGACAGCCACCAACTTCAAGGGCTGGAACACATAACAAAGGAAGAAAGGCTGAGAGGGGTGGCTGTGCTCATTCTAAAGAGAGGGCTGGTGGAGCATGTTACTACTGTCTTGAACTAATTAATGGGAAAGTAGAGAGAAGATAAAACTGGACTCTCCTAGGAGATACCTATTGATATGATGGCAGGTAATAGGCATAAGTTGCAATATGGGAAATTCTGAGTAGCTAATGCAAACAAACACTGTAAGAGGGTGTCCAGAGATGCTGGGAAATCTGTATCCTTATATATATTCCAGGCTCTGTTGGATATGACCCTAACAACCTGACTTAACTTGAAAGATGGATCCCATTTCCAGTTTGTCACTGCTCTGAGCTGGAGTGGTCCCTTCCAGCATCAGCTCCTCCCATTGTTTATGCCAAGTCTGATACCATTTACTGACCAGGAAGATGCTCTCCATTGACAGGCAGTGTTTTACTAAAAGTTAATTAAAACAGTTCACCGCCACCCCTCAACGCAAAAATAAGGATTTGTGCTGTTTGGGTAAAATTATTAATAACATGTGAATGCCTGAAATGTTATTCAAAACCTGCTTCTTAAAATTACTTTAAATGTACTGACCTTCTTGAAGTGTATTTTACAGGGAAGGTTAACTTCTCAACAGACTTTAGCATTACTGTAGCTAATAAAACAGCCTCTTTCTGAATGTTTAGCTCTACAGGACACATTAGATCTACTAGATCTCATTGTCTCGCATTGGAGAGGATGAGATCTTGTTCCTTTTTCCTGTCTTGGGTTGTTTTTCCAGATTTGATCTATTTATATGTAATTTGCTGTACCCTCAATTTCTTATAACTAATAATTTGAAACATTGCAGGCTTCTTGTGTATATTAGGTGCTTATAGATTAGTATAGTCACTACAATCATGATACAACTGAGTGAAAATACAACTAATGCAACTATACCTCTTATTAGAGACAGAAATAGAATCTTTAGTTTCTTGTAGAACCTTTTTTTATTAGTATCTATACTGAATTTGCAGTAGTTGGTGTAATACATCTGTTAGTGCAGTACTTTCTACCCTACTTCCTAGATATTTCTGTAATAATTAAATGCTATTTTAAAGGGATTTTATGTATGGTGTATCGCTACGTCAATTTCTTGAATACTAGCAAAAGCTAGAGATGTCATAGATTTGAATTCTCAATTAATATTCATTGGTCCCTGTGGAGCTGAGAGTGAGGCAGGTTTTTGAACTGTGTGCTATGACCCACTGACATTTATCAGTGGCCTGTATTCCATTGCGCAGTCCAGACTTCTAAATAATTTTACTATTCGCAGATCTGTTTCTGATCTGGCCATTGACTTTTTTTTTTCTACTAAATGTTATCTTTTTAAAAACTAAGATACTTGAGATGGTAATTTGGCCTCTCTGTGTGCTGTGTTAAGGCTGATTTCTACTCTTTATTTTTATTTTTCAATGTTTTATTTCCCATTTTCTTACTTTTGTATCTTGTTTGCTTCTGAAGCATAGTGTTTCTCTACTGTTACTGTACTGCTCCCTTTCCACTTAGGTCATCTTTCAAGTCTGTTGCTGTGGTCTAATGTTACTTGCTTTCCTGGAAATAGATATGTGTTTGGATATAAGTAATAGATAGGCATTTAGATACAACTTCTTCTGTGGGTCCTTTGTCTGCTTTCACTTTTCTGTTCCATCTATAACAAAGGTTATCCTTAAGCAGCTTGTTGCTGCCTGAGTAGTAGAGAGAGAAAATTTACAGTCTACTGCATTACGTATAATGCCTTTTAAAGCTAGAGTTAGTGTTAGGTTCTTGCTGATGAACGCATTTCATGGTGAAACAGCCCTGAAATAAACTGGAAATGTGTGTGTAAGGGGCAAGGGATACATGTTGGTGTGGCTGCCCTTTTTTCCTAATGTCCAGCCTAAATCTCCCCTGGCTTGAGGCCATATCCTCTTCTGTCCCCTGTCACTTGGGAGAAGAAGCCAGCTCCCTGCTCTCTACAACCTCCTTTCAGGTAGTTGTAGAGAGCAATGAGATCTCCTCTCAGCCTCCTCTTCTCCAAACTAAACAACCCCAGCTCTCTCAGCCGTTCCTCATAGGGCCTGTTCTCCAGCCCGTTCACCAGCTTTGTTGCTCTTCTCTGGACTTACTCCAGAGCCTCAACATCCTTCTTGTCGTGAGGGGCCCAGAACTGAACACAGGATGCAAGGAGCGGCCTCACCAGTGCTGAGTACAGAGGGAGAATAACCTCGCTGGACCTGCTGGTCACACCGTTTCTGATACAAGCCAGGATGCCATTGACCTTCTTGGCCACCTGGGCACACTGCTTGCTCATGTTCAGTCGGCTGTCAACCAAGACCCCCAGGTCCCTCTCCTCCAGGCAGCTCTCCAGCCAGACTTCACCTAGTCTGTAGCTGCATAGGGTTGTGCCCCACAATTCTTAGCACTTGGCTGAATAGGAAGACCCAAGGAAGAGGCTGTGTTATCTTAAGGTATTCAGATGGAAATATCAGTTGGAAACGAGTTGTCAAGATTCCTATGTAACACTGGTGGCTGCTGTGTAGTTAAGATGCTTAGGAGATAAGGAACTGTGTGTTTTCAGCAAGCTCTAGCTTGCATGTAAATAGTTTTTCTTTTTAATAAACCCAGAACTTAACTGCCTCAAAATATTTCTTTAGCTGTTTAGATCCTGTCTTTTCATTATTCTTAGGTGGTGTCTTTGATGGATTGCAGGTCTTTGCACATGTGCTTTTGTTCTAAATTTCCTGAAAACTCTCTGACAAAAAGAGTTTGGGTATTACATAATGACTTAGTTAATAATTTCTTCAATCTATACAACTGCTTTGAAAGTTTGGGGAAAGAATAAAATTTGATGCAGCTCCAAACCTACTGGAAAATGAATTCTGGTGTAGTGTCTCTAGGCTGAAGCTGTGAGATCTTGGGCTTTTCTGATGGTGGTCCTCAGACAATAGTTAGATTTAGTTTGTGGATCTAAACTTAGTAACCTATTCCTCTTATGTATCTGTTGGTAAACAGCAGTATAAATATGTTGATAGGTTAGTGTTAATGTTATTCAGACACGTGGTTAATATTTATAATTTATTTGTATCATATTTTGAGAAAGAACCTTGTTTTACTTTGGTGTTATGTGTGCACTTGAGTTTAGCCTGCAGTATGCAAATATTTATCAGTAGTGAAAGGGATAGGCTGATAAAACATTTTTGTCAGTGTGGCCTCCATGTAGTGCATTCTAAGGATTGCTTTAAGTCTTAAAAGTTTCAGATACCCTACTGATCGTTGCCAGTGGATATACATGTGTTTTAATATTCTGTCTGTTGCTGCTTGCTTTGGTATAAGTTAGCACATGCATTTTGGAGTGTTTTATGCAGTATTTGCTGTCAGGGTAGTGCAGTTCAGTCTGACCATCGACTCATCACTACTACCCATCTGCTAAAGTGACCTCTTCACTGTAGTTCAGAACTGTGGCCTCAACCCATGTAAGGTTTGGGCACAGCTCTTAGTGTGGTTGCACAGGGATTTTAGTGTTCAGGAATAGGGATGCCATACAGAGGGACCTTGCAAGGCTTGAGAGTTGAGACTGTGTGAACCTCATGAAGTTCAGTGAGGCCAAGTGCAAGGTCCTGGATCAGGGCAATACGAAGCACAATTACCAGGCTGGGCAGAGAATGGATTGAGGGTAGCCCTGAAGAGAAGGACTTGAGGATGTTGGTGGATGAGAAGCTCAACATGAACCAGCAGTGTGTGCTTGCAGCCCAGAAAGCCAGCCTTTCCGCTGCATCAGAAGAGGTATGACCAACAGATTGAGAGGTGATTCTCCCCCTCTACTCTGCTATTGTGAGACCTCAACTGGAGTAGTATGTTCAGTTCTAGAGTCCTCGGAACAGGAAGGACACAAATCTGTTGGAGTGAGTCCAGAGGAGGGCTATGAAGATGATCAGAGTGATGGATGACCTCTGCTCCAAGGGCAGGCTGAGAGAGTTGGGGGTGTTCCACCTGGAGAAGAGAAGGTTCCAGGGAGACCTTCCTAGCAGCCTTCCAGTACTTAAAGGGGGCAACAGGAAAGGTGGGATGGGGGCCCCTTTATCAGGGAGTGCAATGATAGCAAAAGGATTAATGGTTTTAAGCTTAAAGAGGGAAGATTTAGGTGGTGTATTAGAAAATCTTTTTTCCTGTGAGGGTGGTGAGACGCTGTCCCAGGTTGCCCAGTGAAGTTGTGGCTGCCCCATCCCTGGAGGTATTGAAGACCAGACTCAATGAGGCTTTGAGCAACCTGACATGGTGGAAGTTGTCCCTGGCAGTGTCAGGGAGGTTGGAACTGGGTGATCTTTAAGGTCTTTCCCAACACAAACCATTTTGTGATTCTATGATTCTATCTGGCTGGAAAGGACTCTGCTAGGAAAGTCTCTGTCAGCTGGATCAACTTTTGTCTGGTTATGTGCACGGTTACAGAAACAGCCGTGCCATGCAACAGCATGACAAAATGAGTGTGGACCTGATAACTGGGTGAAGTGTAACACTCCAGAAGTTTTAAAACTTTAGTTAAAGTCTGATGTGAAAGTTGACAGTAAATCAGAGCCGTCCCTATACCTGAGATGTATCTGAGCATAAAATGCTAGGGTTGTTAAGTAGATATCCCTCAGGAAGGATATAAGAAGATAGAAAACGCAAACCAACCAAAGAAACCAAACAAAAATACTGAGTTTTTATAGTAAGAATCTTTAACAAAAATGGTTTTATTGTATGGTTCTTGTGATGGTTTGATTTCTGATGACCCAGAAAGGCCCTACCAACTTTTTTTTGCTTTTCTTTTTTTTCTAATGTGGAGTTCTACTTGCATAGGTCTGTTCATACATAGTATATATTATTGTTTACTCAAATTGAGACTGGAGTGCAGTAGCAACATTCACATTTAGCTTAAAACTGGCAACACTTGAAAAATGTTTGATTACTTCAAGTTTTCTAGCACTTTTCAGTCCTTACAAGTGGGTATTGTTGGGTTATTCAACTGCCCCACTTGCAGTGTAAAACAGCTTCTTAAAGGTGATTTTAATAGGTGTGGCCTTGCTTTTGATGGGAACTGTGGCATACATTGAGCCAACCACTGGGATTCAGTTGATGGTGTATACATACCCCAAGAGAGCCAAGGTATGTAGGTTGCATATGGTTTTTAGGGAATGAACATTCTTGAATTGTGGCAAGACATTGTACTGTCAAGCTAAAGAGCTTGGTAACTGCATATGGGCTTTACAACAGGCTGAGGCTTTTCGTCATCAGACTTACGAGAAGTCCAGTGATAAAAAATGACTTTATGTAATAAAGGATGAGAACTCTTGGAATTAGCTGAATTAAGGAGTTACGTGATGTTGTGGTCACTGATTCTTAGAACCATATAGCCTCAGAACATGGAGATGTGTTCAGGTTGGTCTCTTACTTGATTATTTTGCCTAAATATTGGCACGTATCCCCTAGTTGAAGTCATCCTAACAACCAGGTTTTGGGTAAGTAGGTGAAGCTTCTATGAGGCTGGTGACATTTTTTCTGTATGCAAGAATATTATTCTTCTTCTTCTAGGTTAGATTTATTGCTGTGCTACCTTCGTAGACAGTACAGCCACCTGTTTGCAATACTGATGTCTAGGAATAGGAACTTGGTATTTAGAACATGATTGTTGTGCAGGTGTGTTTTGTTTTGTTCTACAACTTTTTTTAGAGTTGCCTTTGGATTTAACAGTTTTCAGTGTGTTTATGTTCATGTTTGCCCAGTCCCTGCTTGAACTGGTTGCATTTCTGGCCTTGGTAACCTTCAGCAGCAATGACTTCTAGAATTAAAAAGAAAATTTTTTTTTCCTGCACAAGAGACTATTAAAGCTATTTAATTATCTCACCAGGAACCTTTTTGTTTGTGTGTTGTAAGACACTGGGCATAGCTCTCTTGGTTTTGATGTTTGGGTTTTTTTTCTTGCAGATTTATCATCTTCCTTGAGTTGTCCTTCTTTTCCAACGGCGAGACTTTTGTTTTAATATAAATTGTTCATGTAACTCATCTGGTTTTTACCTTCCTTTCAAAAGGAGGCAACCTGAACATTTAATGATAAAAGCCATAGTTCACCAGCATCTTGATTATATAATGATAAAATGTGTTCTATATTGTTCTTGATTCTTCTTTTGTATTGCTTTTCCTCTTTGGTCATCAATGATAGGTTTGATTTGAAAGAGTTGCAGCTTGAATCTTAAGCTTCCACTTGAGGGGAATTGCTATGTATGTAGTTACTGTTCTTATTACCTTGTGTTTATCACTTTATTTTGTCTGCCATACTGTTTGAGCATTCCGCATATCCTTCTGCAGTTCTTTACAACCAGTTTCTGTTTTCAGCTACTGTGAATAGTTATGTATGTTAAGGAAACTCACTTCGGTAGTCACTGTCTCTTATGGCTGATTAAGATATGTTGACCTGTATGATTTTATTTTGGAATCCTTCTGGTAATTTCTCTTTATTATGATGACAGCAAGCAACACACCATATTTTTCTCTTTAAATAATTACAAATACCCTAAAGAATCTTTTCCTAAAATCTTTATTCTAGGTAATTTCAACTGCAGTCTTTACTGGAATATGTTTGAATGCATTCTTGGAAGCCGTAAGTGCTGTATACCAGTTTAATTAAGATTAATAAACAAGTATATGAACTCTTCAAAAGATGGCTCCAGTAGTTCTGTGAAATGTTACATATTCTTTGCAAAGTTTGTGTTAATTATCTCCCCATATATTATTTTTCTCTTACGTATTTATTTGGCTGTAATTTCTATCAGTTTTTTTAGTGATGAAGATAGGACTGTACTCTTAATTATTTGGGTAATTGCTATCACTTTCTGCTTAAGTAATTGGTTTCAGATACTGAAATATGAAATTGCACCATCTTTAGAAATCTTAAGTGAATGCCACGTGGCCCTAGTAATTTGTTCTAAAATCCTCTTCTATTAGCACTTCTGTATGACATTTTTCCTCTGACTTGACCTCTGGAAAGAGAGCTTAAATGAGATCTTCCCTGATCTTTTCTTTACAAAGCACAAACTCAGAGAGTTTATTCCATGGTTTCTGCTGAGGTTTAGGTTTCTTGAGTACTCTTTTTTTCCTTTAGGAAAATTTTACTGTTTGTAGAATTGGCATTTATGGCTCTGGTATGGCATTATGATTGGCATTATGGCTCTGATATAGCTCAGTAGACTGTTTTGAACCATGCTTAACAAAAGTTAAAGAACAGGGCAATTGTACTAGGGGAAGTTCATACACAATTCCACTGTTTTTGTTGCTTGGAGACTTCCTGATAGTAGTCTTTATGGGGGTTTTGAGGGTTCTTTTAGATTGGTTGTATATTTAATATGCTGTGTTTTTAAATATCCTCAACAAGCTTTTAATTCTAACTGCTCCATTTTGTTTCCTTTTAACTGGATTCTTCATGCTCATATTGTTCTTCTTTTTCAAGTAAAATGAATTTTTTTTTTTTTTTTAATTCCCCAGGAGTTTAAATAAGCTTTTCTGGAATGCTATCTGGATACTTACATCTTGAACTGTGTTGCGTGGTTCAGAATTAGATCAGAAGTGGTTTTTTTCTTCATTCCCTCAGTCTTCTTCTGGATGAGGTGCTAAGGGGCATGGTTTAGTGTTTGATAGGAATGGTTGGACTCGATAATCTGGTGGGTCTCTTCCAACCTGGTTGTTCTATGATTCTGTGATTCTAGATGGTTGCAGTTGGCTGTGTTGTAAGAATTTGTGATTTAGAGCAGCCCTGTGGAGAAGAACTTTGGGGGGTGCTCACTGATGAGAAGCTTGGCATGAGCTAATGACGTGTGCTTGCTGCTCAGAAAGCCGAGTGTATCTTGGGCTGCACTAAAAGAAGTGTTGACCAGCAGGTCGAGGGAGGTGATTCTGTCCATCTATTCCTCTCTTGTGAGACCTCATTGGGAGTATTGTGTCCAGTTCTGGAACCCCCAACATAAGAAGGAGAAGCCTGGAGAAGAGAAGGCTCCAGAGACGTCATGTAGTGACCTTCTAGTTCCTGAAGGGAGCTACAGGAAAACTGCAAAGGGATTATTTACAAGGGTACATAATGAAAGGACAAGAGGGCTTTAAATGGGAAGGGTAAATATTTAGGCTAGATATGAAGAAGAAATTCTTCGCAATGAGGGTAGTGAGGCACTGGCACAGTTTGCCCAGGGAAACTGTGTATGTCCCGTCCCTGGAAGGTGTTCAAGGCCAGGTTGGAGGAGGCTGTGAGCAACCTGATCCAGTGGGAGGTGTCCCTGCCCATGGCAGAGGGATTTGGAGCTGGGTGGTTCTTAAGGTCCCTTCCAACCCAAACCACTCTGTTTCTGTGATAAATATATTATTTCTTCTTGTTTGGATATGGAATTGAAATGCAGCACAGTACCTGTTGAGGTAAATAATTTAGTTAGGATACTGAGCTCTCCTAGCAGAAAGTAGTATTCTGGACTGGGACAAACCCGTTGCACTTTCCTTGTTCTGATATTTCTACCTTAATATAATACAGACTGCCAAATTTTTTTCATCCGTTCACTTTGGAAGATGTCTCAGTGACATGTTCTCTCAAAAGGAATATTTCAAGTTTTCCTTCTTTATTTTTGCGCTTCTAGCCTTTATCTGAAAGCACTTGCACATGCCGGTCCTACTTTGGATGTCTGTTTCAAGCACCATGTGTTGGTGAGACTGAAGTTTTGGCTGGATTTCAGTGACTTCTTTTGATTTTTGTGGCTTTGCTCCAAGTGTGTGTAGCCATGACTCTGCTCTTCTGTCACCTTCATCCCAGGTGATACTAATGGCACTTAGTAAAGGCCTTTACATACCAGTTCCTGCTTTTGTTGAAGATTTCTTTTTTTTTTCCTAGGTAGATCACTCCACCCTCAATTTCTGCAATAAATACAAAACTATAGTGGAGTTAAGATTTGGCCTATGGAGCATTATCTATCTGGGTGTTTTAAGAGCTGTAGTATTTACCGTGCTTCTGGAGAACTGCCTGCATACTTTACCTGTTATTTCTTCCATTAATTAAACCTTGAATGTAGCAATGGGATTATAATTTATTTTGGAATGAAGACTCATCTATGAGTGCTGTAGCCTAATTTGAAAGGAGGACACACAAAGCCTGCTTCAGGAAGAACTGCTCTGCATTGGTGCCTCTCTTTCCATTTTGATGACTGTGTGCTACCACAAAGCCTTAAGCTCATTCTGTGGAAGTATTGAACATGTATTTTCTGCAGTCCAGCTTACCCTAGTTTGTGTTTTGTTGGTTTTTTTGTAGGTCTTAACAATTCATCCTGTGATCAGCCTAATCAATCTTACAGGTTTCTAGCAAGTATTTTTTCCATTGTTAAGCATCTTTCGCTGGTATCAGTTGTGAAATGTTGAGGTCTTTTCTAGTTTCCCATTCTAAACCTGTTCTTTCACTTTCCTCATGCTTTTTTTTTTTTTTTTTTGGCGGGGGGGGGCTAAGTTGTTTGCTTAGAAATGCTGCTTGTGACATTGCCTGTCTAGTTTTTGTGGTTTTGTTTGGTACTGGCACTTCTGGAAAATGGAACTACCTCATCTTGCAAATACTTTGGAAAAAAAAATCTGACATTTTGGGGTGGTTTTGTTGTTAAGTCTTGCAGTGGTAGGAGGTGATATTTGTGAGGAAGTCAGTGCATAATTGCAAGTAAAAGCTGCATGAACAGTTACACTCAGAAACTTGTTTTTGCACCATGCTTAATAATACAGGTCGTTAAAACCTTTTTAATAGCTTTAGTGTAAAACATATACATAGTTAAGCAAAAAAGATATAACTTTTGGGTCTTTACCTTTGTTACATATTATGTGCATGCACTGTCAACACAGCACAAGTCTTACGACTAAGAATCTGTAAAAGTAGGAATGGCCAAGGTTTGAGTCAGGCCTGATGTATAGTTTTGGCATAGTCTCATTTCTTCTTTGCTCCCATCTGTTCAGGTATATTTAAAACTTTATTAAAAGCTTTATCTGCATGTGATGCTTTTGTTGTCGTAGAGAAAGAAAATACATGGAATAAACCTAGGAAACCAAGAATTAGTGAACTGAATTAATTCTTTTCATCAGGTGCTGAGATATAGAGAATCTTAACTTTGAATTATTCAGCCCTGGAGGGAAAAATAAGATAGGTAAAAGAGAATATTGGATTAAATTAATCTTCAGTGTAACTGACTGGTTTCCAGGGAGCTACAAGCCAACTGCATTGATAACACAATTTTTTTTTTGTAAGAAAACCTCTTTCATTCCAATTGAATATTACCTTTATTGAGGTTCCAGTGCTATTACATAATGGCATTTGACTGCAAGGCTAGTGTGTGAGGGAACTAAAAGGTGGTTGCATCCCTTCTGGGATTAATGTGGTTTACAGCTTTGCTGTTTGGCTTTGTGTCCCCCTGCTCCCCTGCTACTGCTGCCACTCGGTTAATGGACAAGAGGGCTTCAGTAATGTTGTAAAACTGTAGATGAATATTTGAGTTTTACTCCTCTAGGCCTTTTTACTGTCTGGGGATTTTTAAGGGCTGTCCCCGAACCAGTAGGTAACTACACAAGTTGATACTCTTATTTTAAAAATTCTGCCAAGTCTGAGAAACCTAATGATTGTTATAAAATCTGAAGAATAAATGGAGGCTTGAACTTTGAACATTTTCAGTCTCTTGTGAATGATCCACGTGTTAATATAAGCTATGGATGACTGAATCTGTGTGAAGTATCACTGCAGTGCACATATGCAAGTTGAAAATTATTAGCTATATAAGGTTTATGTTACGTTGTAATCCTGATATACAATGTATATTCTCTAATTTTCCTTTTGCTGTGTCCTAATTTTAGTAGTATATTCTGCTGTGAGAATCAAAGAGGTTGATACAATGAAAAGCAGGGAACTGTAACTGCCAAGGTTTCTTTTCTTGATAGTTCAGTTTACCTAAACGATTTATTACCTTAATATTCTGTTATAGATATACTTCTTAATTTTAGTGTTGGATTACTTAATTGCAGTTACATCTGTTTGTCTTTTACTAAATGCTGTATTTTTTCTGTCTATCTGTAAAGTATCAAACAAAGGATTTTGGCATTGTGATGTGATGGAGTGGAAAATATAGAATAAACAGTACTATTGCCGCTTTACTCACAGTGATGATTGCATAGATAGACATTGTTTCTAATGTTGTAGGATGATAGTTCTAGAAGTCAGGTTTAGACTTCAACTATACATGTAGAAGGAAGTCAGTTTAATGAATGTAGTTAGTAGAATAGGTTTGAGATGAAGAATTTGGGTTTTTTTATCTAATGTTTGTTTTAACCCTGTTTTAGAACACATTGCTTTTGTGGAGGGCAGCAAGTTGACAGAACAGCAGATTTCTCACAGGAAAGAAAACAAAAGCTCTTGGAGCAACTTATTAAGGTAAACAGATTGCAGTGGATTTCTGGATGGGTAAGTATTGATGACCAGGATATTTCTACTTTCTCTATATACCTTCCTCTATAAAGGATTTGTATAAAAAGTGCAGAAGGCTGCCTTTAGCCTTTCACAAAGGCTCAATCATATAACACATCAGTGTGTCTGTGAAGACACACCCCAATTATCATGTAGGTATGTCTGTTTTTTCTTGTACATATCAAGATCAGTTTAACTTACTGACTTACAGAACTGATGTTTTTTCAGAGAGATCGTAGGTCATTTACTACCAATTGTATACCGGTTTGGAATTACAGTTACAGAAATCAGATAGCCAGGTTTTCTCTTAGTTTGTTTTGGGTTTTTTTGTTTTGTTGTTCTTTTTTTTTTTTTTTTTTTTAAATTCATGGTAGAATTGGCAGTTAAAAACAACAGATTCCCCAAACTGAACAATTACTAAAAGCAAACAGAACCCCGTAGGCAAAGTAGCTGTTGCGAAGGAGCCTGAAGAAGCATCCCTGGCTGTTAAAAAAAAAGGGATAAAATTGTTGAAAGCTGCAGTGGAGTGTGATGTAACAAGTCAGGACCTCAAATGAGCTGCCTCTGGTAGTGGCTGGAAGTGAGAGGTTGCTGTGCGCATTTCACTGCTTGGTAATGTGTCAGTTCTTATCATATGCAGTTGTTCTGTGTCTCTCTTTCTTACTTCTGTGTTCTGATTACATTTGGGCCATGTAAGAAGCTTTGGCAGTGTGGGATTGGGGGAAAACGAGTCGCTAGCGATGTTGCCCTCTTGTTTCTGGTGGGTTTTTTCCCCGCTAGCCACTTGGATTTGCGCTTCAGTCTTTTATTTTGTAAATGTATTGATACTGAAACTCTTACAATTTCTAATAGGAATGAAATATTAGGAATTCAGATTTTTGTTCTGCAGGTCTAAATTACGATCTTGCTTAACAGTCTAGCAAAAACAGTATTATGGGATTGTTGTGTGCATATGTGGCTGGGAAAGGGGCTGAGAAAACAGGAACATGTAATAAATATCCTCTCACTGGAAGGTTCGGTGGGGCCTTGAGCAGCCTGGTCTGGTGGGAGACATCCCTGCCATAGGGGGTCGGAACTGGATGATCTTTAAGGTCCCTTCCAGCCCAAACCATCTTGTGATTCTGTGAATAAATATAATTAAAAATTCTATTTTCTGTGTGTATAGATATGTATTGCTAAACATAATTATGTGTAGCTACTGTCTGGGAAATGTTGGTAATGCCAGTATTTTTTTTTCTAGCATAGGATTAGAAAGTAAATGAACGTTAAGATATTCAAAGAAGAACATAGATAAACTTCAGGACTGTGAATTACATAGTTATTTGTAGGAACTGTTATTGGAAAATTTTGTATCTTACTCTGAAGCTGGGTGTTTTGTTTTCTTGCTTTGTTTTTCTCTAAACAGCAGATCTGGAATGGACACAAGTCCTCTGGGAGGATTAGAACTATCTGAACATACTGCTAGTCTACTAGGGAATACTACCATGGCAGCAGGTCTTGCAAACGTTGGAAACACATTTGGTGGTCCACCAAGTTCTTTAGTTTCCAGACCTAATAAATTCCAGAACTCGTCTATAGAAGATGACGACGATGTAGTTTTTATTGAACCTGTACAACCTCCACAGAATTCTACATCACTGATAGTGGATCAAAGGAACACTGCATTTACATCATCCAAAAATGAAGAACTTCAAGGAAATGATTGCAAAATGCTTCCTCCTCCAAAAGACTTAAATTCTCAAACGGGGAGTATAAGTGAGACTATCATTATTGATGATGAAGAAGACATTGAAACGAATCAAGTACAAGAGAAGAATGCTTCCAGCTTTAATGAACGGAGACTTCCAGAGTGTAAAAATAGAACCAACGATATGGAATTCTCAGCTTCCAGTTTTTCAAGAAGTAAGGTAAATTCAGGAATAGGGAATAGTGGTATAACCACAGAACCAGACTCTGAAATTCAGATTGCTAATGTTACTACATTAGAAACAGGTGCTGTGAGCTCTGTGAGTGATGGTCGTTTAGAAAATACTGAAGGGCGTGACATGAACTTAATGATTACACATGTAACATCACTCCAGAATGCCAACTTGGGAGATGTATCTAATGGACTGCAGTCAAGTAATTTTGGTGTTAATATGCAAACATACACCCAATCTTTGACTTCACAGACCAAGACTGGTGTAGGACCTTTCAATCCTGGTAGAATGAATGTGGCTGGAGATGTGTTTCAAAATGGAGAATCTGTGACTCATCATAATCCTGGTAAGTTGCAATTCTGAACATCTTTAAAAGCTGAAAATAAGTAATAGAATGTTGATTAAAGTGGTTTTGCTGGTGGCACTGCTTAGTTTTTAGCTTAATTCTTGTGGAAGATCTTGGTACCCTTCATCCATATCACAACCTTAGCTGAGACTTGAGAATAAAATAATGCTGACATGGTGTAATGTCATAGGTAGATGGACTATCCAGTGTAGCAGTTAGTGGAGCCTGTGAATGTTTTGAGACACAAGTGTTATATCTAAAGCAAAGCGTGCTTTGTGACTTTATTTGTGTAACAGGGGTACACTCAAAGTTAGTGTAACTATGTAACTCTTGTACATTTTTGTGGATTTCCATGACTAATGTAATGCATCGAAGTTATTTGAGTAGTATTTTACTGTTCTATTTTCTTGATATCTGAGTGTAATTTGAGCCTGAATTTGAAAGTCCAATCTTAATTTGTAAGTAGGTTTTGTGTTTTTTTGCATACAGAACATTTATATCATACAATATTAAGTTGTTTTAATTGGCTCATTTTGTTCTGTATCTGTGTAAACAGCAGTATAGTGTCTCCTGATTTAGCAAGTAAAGAGATTTTGCTAAAAACCAGATGGAACAGCTGTGAATGGCCTTCTGGAATTGCTATTCTACAGAATTTAAGCTTTCACATAAACAATTTAAACGCTTCCAAGTTCTAGCATATACTGGTACTCTGTCCTGGTAGGCTAGAAGTAGGGGCAAAAAGCCAAATTACCATTTTCTGTAGGGGTTCAGCTTCAAACTCGTTAAGGTAATTTTAAAAGGAAAATTTAAAGGTCATTTTAAAAGGTGCAGTAGGCCTTTGGTAATGCAAAATTTCTTGACTTGCTCATATATGCTGATTAAAACACATGGATTTTTTTTTTTTACCTGATTTTCAACAAAAAATTAAACAGCACAATTTTTGAACTTGGTTGTGTTTTACCAAATGTGGTTTTGCCCAAGTATCACTACCTTTCTTATTGTCTTATGGAAATGCCAGTAGGAAACTAAGGTTTATGTTGAGTGTTAAGTTGTGGGAGTTTTGTATTCATCTTGAAACTGATATCAAAATTTGACTCCGGAAGTTTAAAGCTGTGAAGTTCCTTATAGTCTGGATGTCTCGCTGAATTTGTTGATTCAGTTTCTAATCTCTTAAAACCAACATTCCCACTGCTGGTAGTTGATCCCTTAGACGTGGATTATGAGTATTGTGTAGTCACAAATGGTCACGTAGTCATGCGTGATAACTTAAAAACATTTATTACCTTAAAGTAGTACCTTTGTTTTGCTTGGGCAAAATGCATCTTAAGAAAATCATCATGTGCTTTCCCTTCAACTACTGATGTTTTATTTTTTGGCTTGATTAACAGATACGCAGCAGAATTTTGCTGGTGTGAAGTCTGATAAGCTGAGACCACAACTGTATTGAAGTAGATTGAGGTCAGAGAGAGAGGAGTAGTGGCTGGGACTCTCTTGTAAGGACCTGATGAAAAAGACTTACTCGGAAGGGAAGAAAAATAAATTTACAAGTGGCTGAGAGATGTATTTTAAGGTGTACAATAATAGGATTATTTTATGGCTGTGGTTATTGTATGTGAAAAGTACAGAGCAGTAGTTTTAAAAGGAAGCAAGAGGGGCTTCCACAGGTAAAAGGGAGAAAAGAAACGAGGAAAGAGGGAAGACGGCTGTAGTGGAAATAGCTTTTACACAAGAAGGGCTGAAACATGGTAGATGTGGATCACTAACAGGTTTTTGTGCTTACAGAGATGTAAAGGAAAAGTTTTTGAGAAGTAAGTTTCAATTTTGTTCTTTTTCCCTGGAAGTTACCACCATTTTTTTCCTAGAAAATCTTGTCGGTAGAAGTTAACCCTGCCTGTAGGCAACTTTGGTACTACGACAGGAAGCATTTGACCCGAAATTCATTTTAATATATTCTACTCAATTCCAACCTAAAAATTCATCTTTTCTGGACCAGTGGTGTTGTATGTGTTCCGATTTCCAGATTTCTAAAGTGTTTCCAATGGAGGTGGAGACTCCTGCTTAGTTAATTTAAGCCTGTTGACAATAAAAATGCTTTGATGTATGTCATTTGAAGATCATGTGTTGAAAAACACTGATTATAGTTCAGAAATAGGATGTAAGAAGTTGAATGGGAAACTGTTCTCAAATACCACAGTTTTCATTAGAGATTTGCTGGTTAGTATTTACTGAATGTCAAAATAATTTAGAGAGCAGTTTTGCAAATCTGAACTTGTCTATTACCCAAAGACACACTAGCTTGCATCTTGGACAAGACCTGTTATATGTGCTTTCTATGTCAGGTAGTTGAAGCCTTGAAGATACAAACATGTATTGTTTCCTTACACATCTTTTTTCCCCCTCTCTAGTGAGAAAATGTGACATGTGACATTTACTTGTTGTTGGAAAAATAACACATCGAAATTGGTGATAGTGAGGCTCTGGCAAACATGTTGTATGTGTTTGTATCAGAAATGGTGTGACCGGCAAGAATAGTGATTGTGCCTCTGCACTTGGCACTGGTGAGGCTGCATCTAAAATGCTGTGTTTAGTTTTGGACCCCTCCCTACAAGAAAGACTCTGAGGTGCTGGAGCGCATGCAGAAAAGGGGAACAAAGCTGGTGAAGTATCTGGAGCATAAAGTCTTATGAGGACCGACTGAAGAACCTGGAGCTACTTAATGTGAAGAAGGGGAGGCTGAGAGGAGACCTTACCACTCTTTAAAACTCCCAGAAAGGGTGTTGTAGTGAGGCCGATGTTGGTCGCTTGTCCCAAGTAACAAGCGGTAGTGGGAGAGGGTATGGCCTCGAGTTGCATCATGGGAGGTTCAGGTTGGATATTAGTTAAAAAATCTTTACTGAAAGGGTTATTGAGCACAGGAACAGGCTGCTCAGGAAAGTGCTTGAGTTGCCATCTGTGAAGGTATTTAAGACTTGTAGGTGTGATGCTTAGGGACATTGTCTAGTGATGGTGTTTGCAGTGTTAGATTTATGGTTGGATACAGTGGTCTTCAAGGTGTTTTCCAACCTGAATGATTATATGGTTATGCATGTGGCTTGGAAGATTTCTTCTGGATCAGTCTTAGTCTATTCCCATCATCTAAGTGCCTCCACTGTATGGAAAGCAGTGGATGCATAATATGCAACTCGTTAACTCAGAACCTCTTGTGGTTTGGATCAGAAGAGACCTTTAGTGATAGTTGCCCCATGGACAGGGACATCTTTAAATAAATCAGATTCCTGAAAGCCCCATGCAGCCTTACCCTGAACCCTTCCAGTGCTGAGGCATCCACAACTTCTATTGGCACCCACTGTTTCAGCACCCTCGCTGTAAAAAAAGGTCTTCCTTATCTCTAGTCTAAATCTACCCTCTTTTAGTTTAAAACCGTTATCCTTTGTCCTGTCACTACAGGTCTTAGTAAAAAGTGTCTCTCCATCTTTCTTGTAGGCCTCCTTTTATATATTGAAATGCCGTAATGAGGTCTTCTTAGAGCCTTCTGTTCTGCAGATTGAACAACTGCAAATCTCTTTGCCTTTCTTCACAGGCAAGGTGTTCTAGCCTTTTGTCTTATGGCGCTCCTCTGGACCTGCTCCAACAAGCCTGTGTTTCTCTTGCTCTGGTGACCTTAGAGCTGGATGCTGTCGCCAGTGTGGAGTAGAGGGGGAGAATCACTGCCTTTGACCTGCTGACCAGGCTTGTTTTGCAACCAAGGATGACTTTCTGGGCTTTGAGCCCACATTACCACCTCACGTCCAGCTTCTCATCCACCAGTACCCTCAAGTCCTGCTGTGCAGGGCTACTCTGAATCTGTTTATCACCCAGTTTGTATTGATAGTCAGGATTACCCTGACCTGTGTGCAGCATCTTGCACTTGGCTTTATTGAGCTTCACGAGGTTCAATTAGGTCCACTTTTCAAGCTTATCAATGTCCCTCCGGATGGCATCTCCTCTCTTTATCTTAGCAACTGCACCACTCAGCTTGTTGTTACCTATAAACTTCCTGAGGATCCACTTAATTCCACTGTCTCTTGTGGGTGAAGATTTTAAATGGTTTCAGTCGAAGTACAGCCTTGAGGGTTGTTGCTGGTTTCCAGTTAGACATTGAGCCTTTAACTGTAATTCTTTGCACCCAGTCATCCAAACAGTTCTTATCCATCATATCTATGTTTCTCCAGTTTAACAGCAAGAATATTTTGGGGGACCATATTAAAAGTCTTAGAGATGTCCAAGCTGATGAACAGAAGTACATACAGATGAGTTCCAAATGCTTTGGGACTAGAATATAGCTTTTGTTTCTCTGAATGTAATGTAATTTAGTTTTTTGTGTATAAAAACATCTCCAAAGCCATAACCAGTACTGAGTGAACTGAGGATGCAGTTCAGAATTGCCCTGCTCTGAACCAGGTCATTAATGTAGATGTAGCTGAATATGATTCAAGAGCTGCATGCCTCTGTAAAACTTTTATTACTGTCTTTCTCCTCACCTTTGCCCCTAGGTGTGCTGATACATTTCAGTTTTTTTAAAAAGACTATTTCATTGAGCCATTTTCACAAGGTGGCTCCTCAAATAGATGTGTTGGTAGAAATGAGGGTAAGGAATAGTTTTATAGCAGTTTAGAACAGGAGTGAATGAGAGAGAAAGTGAAGATCCTGAAGAGCCATTATATTAAGAAGAAATTGAACTTGAAACTGTACAGTCTCAAAAAGTTGGCTATTAAAGAACCTGAACATTGAAGACAAGGGCAGTGAAGCATGGAAATTCATCAGTAATCAACCCAAGGAAGTGTGATGCACTACCTCAGTTCAAGGACGTGAAGAATGGATTCCAAAATCCCTTGTAAATAACATAGAGAGGGGAGGTGACATGGCTAAAAAGTGAGGTGTGAAGAAAAGTCGCAATCTAAATATTAATCTTTGTGAAGATGTGATATGGAAGAAGTGAAAGTGAAAAAAGGAAAGATCTTTAGATGTTCTTGTGGTATGTTTGTGGAAGGAGAAATGCAATGAAGTCTTAATTAACAAAGACTGTGTCAAGCTTTAAGAGACTTAGGAAATACAAAGAAGTCTTAATGAGGTACTAGGAAATCATGGTTAAGTTTTCAAACTCAAATTCATGTAGCAGACTCAAGTTTTTGTGAGTGTTAGCTGAACGCTACTGGAAATACAAGCACACTTAACTTTACTGCAGATGCTACCTACTACTGATAAAAGATAAGATGCGTTCCCAATTAAAACCTGTCAGAAAAGAGGAGAATCTAAAAGTATTTTGGGATGTTAAGGGGCTATCAGGACATTAAAGGTATCTCATGTAGTAGACATAGTATAGAAAAGTTTGAAGAGAGCACTGAAGTGAATTTTAACTTTAGGCACTGTGGAAGCATGTCTTAGTTTGTCAGTATGTTCGTGCCTTCAAAGGTAAACTTTTTCAGTGGTCCAAAGAGGTATGTGCTTTGTTCTGCTTCCTCTCTCTCTTCCCTTCATCACTTCATTCCAACTCTATTTGCCCTCAAGCATTACCGGGGGCAAATTTCCAACTTATTCTACATATCTGAGAAATAGGACATCCTTTACAGCTATGACAGCACGACAGAAAATGATCTTCAGCTTGCTAAGCAATGTATTGTTTGTTGCTGTAACAAGAGAACTTTTGTCCCTACGATTAATTTTAAAACTATGTAGCAGAACATGTTATGAATAAAACCTTTTTGGGAAAAGAGAACTTCAGAAAATAGTATGAGGAAAAGGGTGCCTTCTACTTAATGAATGATTATGGACCAAGATAATGTCCATTACAGCAAGGTATGATCAGTTGCTGAAGTCTGTAGGTTGAGATTTTTGTTATCTGAAGTTACAAAAATTAAAATAATCTTTCTTATATTTGGTTATTAATACAAGTTGTAAAAATTCTCCAGGAATATACTGAATTACTACCATAAGAGAGTCAAAGCTTGAGTATTTTTTTCAGTTACAGTAAGTGCTGTGTTTACTCTTGACTTAAAAGTAGTAGTGCAAGTACTATGAAATAGTAATATTATGCAAGTGTTTACTCGTCAGTAAGTGACAGTGAAGTACTGTTCTAGATGCTGGGAATAGGAAGCTTGAAAGGTAAGTCCCATGTGTTGTGACAGTCCTCAGGGTAGCTGAGGCACTGCTGAAAATGTGTGTAAATTTTTTTTTTATAATGGCAGGAAGTTCCTGTTCAGGTTTTTATTCATGCTTAGGTAATGTGTTGGTATTCTTCAGAAGCTTGACATTCCTACGTTCAGGTGATAGTTACTTAAAATGAAACATTAAATTCCAAAGGAAGGCCTAGAAATTACTTTTTCCGCCCCCCCCAGAGTTGCTATGTTCTGCTCCAAACAAATATGGGAAGCATGAAATTTAACAGAAGCATGTGTTTTTTCTAGGTCTGTTTCTCTTGGAGGAAAAAGTTTTTCTTAAGTTCTTCTTACAAAAGTTACTTTTTGGCATGTTATACAACAAAAGATTGGACATAGACGACTTGGCTCCATAGACAGATGGAAGACTAGAGAAGCCTGGAATACAGGAATGTAGATTTTTGTTGTGCCAGAACTTAGTGAAATATTGTTTTCTAAGTGTATGGATTTCTGTGGAGAAAAATCTGGTAGGGCTTTACCAGGTTGTATATTGAGTGGTATTCATTGCATTGAAAAGTTAATTGAGAAAAACAGCAACTGAGAAGAAAATGACATGACTGAAGATCCCTGACGTGCGCTTCACTCTGTTACCTAGTTCTCTGACTGCAGGCTGCACTAGGCAAGTAGTGTATGGAACACCAGGTCTGAAGTTTATCATGGATTCTGGACATGAAATTGAACAGAATCTTGTTTAAAGCTTTACAGCAAAATAACTAATGAAAAACCTAATATTTCGTATCACTTTGCAGAGTTTATAGATCAAGCATTAGTGTAGAAATTCCATGTTCTCTGTTAGTCTTTTCTTAAAAAAAAGCATTTGGTAGTTGCAGTTTTGTCTTTAAGATAAAATGACCAGTTTGTAAAGTTGGTGTAAGTGAATCGGGGTCTGCAAAGCTTGTTAGTAGATGTGTGATGGTAACATCCTGAAATCTGTTGATGTTCTGAAGCTTTTTGAAAGTGGAGAGTGGCACCATCAACCAGCATGTTACTTTAAAACTGAATTTCTAAAATACCATCTTTCTTCTGTTAATTGTCAGTTCCAAAAGCAAACTGATTTTTATGCTTATTTATCTGTGAATATTATTTGATATATATACACACATGTCAGTTCATTTGGGTGTTTTTGTTTTATTTTTCTCTTGTCTTGAAGATTCTTGGATATCCCAATCAGCTTCCTTCCCTAGGAATCAGAAGCAACCAGGTGTGGATTCCTTGTCACCTGTAGCATCACTTCCTAAGCAGATTTTCCAGCCCTCTGCCCAGCAGCAGCCTTCCAAACAGGTGAAAGTCACGTGTGCAAACTGCAAAAAGCCTTTGCAAAAGGGACAGACTGCGTATCAGCGAAAAGGATCAGCTCACCTTTTTTGTTCTACTACCTGCCTCTCATCATTCTCACACAAACCTGCTCCAAAGAAGCTTTGTGTTATGTGCAGAAAGTAAGAGATTTTTCATTTTTATTTTTCATATTAGTAGCTAAATCTAGTAGTACCAGAGATTCTCATGCATGCATGAGAATTGCTCCAGAAATTATATAAAATCTGACTCTATGAGCACTTTATACAGCATCACTTTAATGTTGTTTGGAAATACTGAATTTGCCATGTCTGCTTATAACAAAATAAAAATTCTACCAACTTTTGTGGTAGATTGTTTCTATGAAAGCCAGTGTAGTCATAACTTTTTACAAGGTGTCTGAATTATGGTATTATCCTGTGACAAGGCTTATGAAAAAAGTACACTTGTGTTGTATAGAAAGCATTCATTTTGATAAATAAAGGCATAGATCAAGATGCTTTAAAAGGAGGTGAAACTGATACTAGTGAGAAGAAATCTGTGAGCTTTTCCACTGTTGGCAGCATGGGGAGAGAGAGAGAAGCCATAAACTTTCCCTGTAGTTATGGGCAGTTAAGGCAGTTTTATAAGGTGAGGATATCTTAAGTGAGCCGTAGAGTGACCTCAGAATTGCTTATTCTGTTGTTGAGGTTTGACTTTTTCATTATTTCCCAAAATTGGATTTGCCTAAAAGAAGTCTTGAGTTATTGTACTGAGGTACTGTTAGCTGTGTGGAATAGAGGTCTTGTCGTTTTCTTTTGGTGTACATCATGATTACTGCCTCAGTCTGGCGCACCCTGCACTGACACTGGTTAAGTGATGTGCTCTTGCTGAACTAAAGGCCTTCGTTAATGTATGTTTTGGAGAGTGGTCTTTGCTCCATCACGTATTTACAACAGTGAAAAGGTGGATTAATAGCTTGTATTCTGATGCAAGTTACTGATTGAGTATGTTTTGTTTTGTTTTTTTAGAGAATCATGAAAACTTTGTAGGAGGCATTGATATCCTGTGTATTCATACCTTGGTACACTGAACCTGGCAAATTTAACAGATTTTAGCTTTTTTTTTTTAAATACATGTGAAAACTCAAGTTTTCTCAACCACACCTCTACAGAGCGAGTTAAAAGCACTCTCTACTCTTTCTGTTGACTTGCGTGTGTTTTATGCACTATTTTTTTATTATACAAGTAGTCTGGTGACTAGCATATTCAGCTAGCTGTATTATTTGTAAAGATGAAGATTAGAGTAATCCTTTTATTTCTGACTGAAATCTTCAAAACTTTTAGCTATATCTGGGCGCTCTTGCAATTTTGGAGATATCTGTATGTTGTAGGAGAGCTGCCCTAAATGAAAAAGCTTTATTTTTGAATGTTGAGGGAAATACTTAGCTTTTGGAGTTACTTCAAGTAGTTTATTTAGTATTTGATTTCTAGAGAACCTCTGTGAAGTCACATTTGACAGTTTTTGAGGTGAAGTTGGTACTTGCTTTTCTGCTAGTTGCATTTGCTTACTTGATAACAGTTAAATAGAGGGCAGTATGGCATGAAATTGTTCCTCTGTAGTGGCTTCCTTGTGAATCCAGGTTTTGTCCAGCTTTATTGCAGTTTTTTGCTACGTGGTGGTAGCAAGCCATATGCTTTTTGTTCCATACCTACTTCTGTGTTCTTCTCTTATTAAACCAGACTTAATATTGTCAGAATGCAGTTCAGTGAAAAGATAAGGAGACTCTAGCAAGATCATGAGATGATAGGGTTTTCTGTCCTAGGTTAAGTGAAGAGGGTGCTAAGCAGGACGGTAGCACTAAATTTTCAGAGGGCAGACTTTGAACTGTTTAGAAGGCTGGTTGGCAAAGTCTCATGGGAGACAGCACTTGAGGGCAAGGGAGCCCATGAGGGCTGAGAGCTCTTCAAAAAGGAGATCCTGGCAGCTCAGGAGAAAGCCATCCCTGTGTTCTGGAAAAAAGGCTGGCAGGGGAAAAAACCAGCTTGGTTAAGTAGGGAAATCTTGAGTGAAATTAGAAAAAAAAAGGAATATTTATAGGCTCTGGAAGGGGGGACAGGCCTCTAGGAGGGACTACAGGAGGGAAGCGAGGCTATGTAGGGAAAAAATCAGAGGGGCTAAGGCTGAGCTAGAGATCAGATTAGCTAAGTCTGCAAAAGACAATAAAAAATCTTTTTATAAGTATATTAACAGTAGGAGGAGGACAAGGGAGACCATACAGTCCCTTTTGGACTCAGAGGTAACAGCAGTGACAGGGGACGAGGAGAAGGCTGAGGTACTCAATGCCTTCTTTGCCTCAGTCTTTAATTGTAAAGAAAGCTGTTCCCTCTGTGTAGATACCCGGGAAACAGAGGAGCTATACGAGCATAGTCCAAGAGGAGGTGGTCAGAGCCCTGCTTGGCCAGGTGGACACCCACAAGTCTATGGGGCCAGATGGGATACATCCTAGGGTTTTGAGGGAGCTGGCGGATGTATTGGCCAAAGCCCTTTCCATCATCTTCCAGCAGTCCTGGAAGACTGGGGAGGTACCTCTGGACTGGAGACTGGCTGATGTAGTTCCCATTTAAAAGAAGGGTAACAGGGAGGATCCCGGGAACTACAGGCCAGTCAGTCTGACCTCAGTGCCAGGGAAAGTCATGGAACAGGTGATCTTGAGTGCTATCATGAAGCACATGCAAGAGAACCGGGTGATCAGGCCCAGTCAACATGGGTTTACCAGAGGCAGGTCCTGCCAAACCAACCTGATCGCCTTCTATGACAAAGTGACTCGGCTGCTGGATGAGGGAAAGGCTGTGGATGTGGTCTTTCTGGACTTCAGTAAAGCCTTTGACACAGTTTCTCACAGCATTCTGCTGCGGAAACTGTCAGCCTCTGGCCTGGACAGACGCACACTCTCCTGGGTAGGAAACTGGCTGGATGGCCGGGCCCAGAGAGTGGTGGGAAATGGTGTTAAGTCCAGCTGGAGGCCAGTGACAAGTGGCGTCCCCCAGGGCTCAGTGCTAGGTCCAGTCCTGTTCAATGTCTTCATCAATGACCTGGATGAGGGCATTGAGGGTACCCTTAGCAAGTTTGCAGATGACACAAAGCTGTGTGCAAGTGTCGATCTGCTGGAGGGTAGGGAGGCTTTGCAGGGGGACCTGGACAGGCTGGACCGCTGGGCAGTGTCCAATGGCATGAGGTTTAACAGGGCCAAATGCCGGGTCCTGCACTTGGGGCACAACAACCCTAAGCAGAGCTACAGACTGGGAGAAGCCTGGCTGGAAAACTGCCAGGAGGAGAGGGACCTGGGGGTGTTGGTCGACAGCCGACTGAACATGAGCCAGCAGTGTGCCCAGGTGGCCAAGAAGGCCAATGGCATCCTGGCTTGTATCAGAAACTGTGTGACCAGCAGGTCCAGGGAGGTGATTCTCCCTCTGTATTCAGCACTGGTGAGGCCGCTCCTTGAATATTGCGTCCAGTTCTGGGCCCCTCAGCACAAGAAGGATGTTGAGGCTCTGGAGCAAGTCCAGAGAAGAGCAGCGAGGCTGGTGAAGGGGCTGGAGAACAGACCCTATGAGGAGCGTCTGAGAGCTGGGGTTGTTTATCCTGGAGAAGAGGAGGCTGAGAGGAGACCTCATTACTCTCTACAAGTACCTGAAAGGAGGTTGTAGAGAGGAGGGAGCTGGCCTCTTCTCCCAAGTGCCAGGGGACAGGACGAGAGGGAATGGCCTCAAGCTCCGCCAGGGTAGATTTAGGCTGGAGATTAGGAGGAGGTTTTTCACACAGAGGGTCATTGGGCATTGGAATAGGCTGCCCAGGGAGGTGGTTGATTCCCCTTCCCTGGAGGTGTTTAAGACACGGGTGGATGAGGTATTGAGGGACTTGGTTTAGTGTTAGATAGGAATGGTTGGACTAGAAGATCCGATGGGTCCCTTCCAACCTGGTTGTTCTGTCATTCTGTGATGCAAATCTTGGATGTAGATTGGATACATGACAGTAGTTGATTGTAATTATGATTGTTGATTTTAGTTGATAGATGTTGTAAGTCAGGCTTTCAGAGGCAATGCTTAGCTGTATCTTTAAATGTGTAGATTAAGTGGAAAAAGTGAAGCCCACAGTGACTTCTAGAGAAAATTGTATAACCCCATCTGGAATTCTTATGTATTTGATGATAAACCACTTTTCTAGCACTCTTCTAAACCTCTGTAACTACATAAGTAGCATAGGAATTTTTATAACAGGGAAAATATAGGAAATACCTGGCTTTTTCCTTAAGTGTTCTTAGATTTATTTGTCAGTGTTACTGTTTTTGATTTCCCCCTTGTGTCCTTTTGATACCGGTTAATAGTGTCTATAAGTCCTGGTGGAATCCAGCCAGAAATTGTAAGCTCTTCAGGACACGAGCTTTGGCTTTGTTTTGGAGAACACAAGTGATAACACTCTGCAACACAAATCATTACCAGCTTGCCAAAAGGCAAACCAAAATCTACTGACATTCCCTTGATGGAAGAAGGCAGACTTGTAAGTGTTAATATCTGGGGGCAGTAAATTTATTTTCAAGGGAGTCTGTCTAGGGAAACATAGAGCAGTGTTGGAATGTTTTCCGCTTACCCAAATTTTAGAGCTCCAAAGTATGAGTCTCTGGGACACGTCTTCTCAAACTGGTGACCTGTAACGATGTCAGGAGAGATCCAGATGTGCCAGTCAGTTGTTTTATGTGTTCTGCTCAATAGCATTTCCTGTCAGTGATGGGTTGTTTTGGAGGGCAAAGGGAGAGGCTTTTAGTTGTTATTTATTCTCATTTAAGGGATATGATAATTTGGCATTAAGAATGGAACTGCCTTAGAAATTACCTTACAAGTTTGGGAGACCTGGTCGTGCCCTGGCAAGCTGGTGTTGGCAGCTTTGAGAAGGTTGCAGTGTGTGCTGCATGCAACTGAAGGCCAAGGAAGTTGAATATTAACTGAAGTGAAAACCAATCTGATTGTGGTTAGACAGAAGGTTCACTATTTTAAATTAATTTTATTGGTGGTTTGTTCTCTGGTTTTGTGTGTTACATTGGTACAGTTTCATAGGCAACTACATGAACTGTTCGTGATGCTCTGGAATTTAACAACAATGTTAAATGTTTTAAATGATAAAGCCTCTAAGTAAGTTTGTGGTAGATCCACAAGCTTTTCGGTTGTGTTTATAAGGGTGAGAAAACAACCCTTTCTCGTCATCATATCCGAAGATTAATATTGGACACGGTGGAGTTACATACGAATAAATAGCATTTCCTGTGTTTTACTATAAATACAAATGTTTGTTATGAAACTTAAGTTAACCATTTTTGTAAAGTTGCAAAAGGACTACTTTAAATTTTCTGTATTGGGTTTTTGTGTGAGATTGAGTTTGCCACAACTGGGGCCTGATGGTGTGTTAATGTCGCTTAGTTCTAGAATAATGTAATGGGAAAAAATAACTCAAATCCAAATTATAAAATAGAATAATAGAATCACCACTTTGGAAGAGACCCCCTGGATCATCGAGTCCAACCATTCCCACCAATCTCTAAACCATGCTCTTCAGTACCTCATCCACCCACACATTAAACACCTCCAGGGAAGGCGAGTCAACCACCTCCCTGGGCAGACCGTTCCAGTGCCTAATGACCCTTTCTGTTTAGAATTTTTTTCCTTATGTCAAGCCTGAACCTCCCCTGGCAGAGCTTGCGGCCATTCCCTCTTGTCCTGTCCCCTGTCACTTGGGAGAAGAGGCCAGCCCCCTCCTCTCTACAGCCTCCCTTCAGGTAGTTGTAGAGAGCAATAAGGTCTCCTCTCAGCCTCCTCTTCTCCAGGCTAAACAACCCCAGCTCTCTCAGTCACTCCTCGTAAGACTTGTTCTCCAGCCCCCTCACCAGCTTTGTTGTGCTTCTCTGGACTCGCTCCAGAGCCTCATCCTTCTTGTCATGAGGCGCTCAGAACTGAACACAGGATTCAAGGTGAGGTCTCATCAGTGCTGAGTACAGAGGGAAAATAACCTCCCTGGACCTGCTGGTCACACTGTTTCTGATACAAGCTAGGATGCCTGTATGCTGGCTCATGTTCAGTCGTCTGTCAACCAACACTCCCAGGTCCTTCTCCTGGCAGCTTTCCAGCCAGACTTCTCCTAGTCTCTAACTCTGCATAGGGTTGTTGTGCCCCAAGTGCATTTGACCGTGTTAAACCTCATGCCATTGGTCTCTGCCCAGCAGTCCAGCCAGATCCCTTTGCAGAGCCTCCCAACCCTCCAGCAGACACTTCCACCCAGCTTAGTGTCATCTGCAAACTTGCTAAGGGTACACTCAATGCCTTCATCCAGGTCTTTGATGAAGACATTAAACGGGGCTGGACCCAGCACTGAGCCCTGGGGAACCCCACTTGTAACTGGCCTCCAGGTGGACTTAACACCATTTACCACCACTCTCTGGGCCCAGCCATCCAACCAGTTTTCCACCCAGGAGAGTGTGTACCTGTCCAGGCCAGAGGCTGACAGTTTCTGTAGCAGAATGCTATGAGAAACTATATCAAAGGCTTTACTAAAGTCCAAGAAGACTACATCCACAGCCTTTCCCTCATCCAAGAGTCTAGTCGCTTGGTCATAGAAGGCGATCAGGTTAGTTTGGCAAGATCTGCCTTTGGTGAACCCATGTTGACTGGACCTGATCACCCAGTTCTCTTGCATGTGCTTCGTGATAGCTCTCAAGATCACCTGTTCCATGACTTTCCCCGGCACTGAGGTCAGACTGACAGGCCTGTAGTTCCCCAGATCCACCTTGTACCCCTTCTTCTGGATGGGCACGACATCAGCCAGCCTCCATTCCAGTGGTACCTCCCCAGTCATCCAGGACCACTGGGAGATGATGGAAAGGGGTTTGGCAAGCACATTCGCCAGTTCCCTCAAAACTCTTGGGTGGACTCCAAGTGGCCCCATAGACTTGTGGACGTCTAGCTGGGCAAGCAAGTCTCTAACCACCTCCTCTTGGATCGTGGGAACCTCATTCTGCTCCTCCAACCCCTGGGGTTGTGCGCAGAGGAGACAACTTTCCTTACTATTAAAGACTGATTTCTCGTTGGGCCTTAGCCCTCCTGATTTTTCCCTGCATGTTCTCACTTCCTCCCTGTAGTCCACCCAGGGTGCCTGCCTGTTCCTCCAAAACTCATAGACCTTCCTCTTCTTAATGATGCCTCTCAGGACCTCCCTACTCAACCACACTGGTTTCTTACCCTGCCAGCTATTTTTCTGGAACATGGGGACGGCTTTCTCCTGGGCTGCTGGGGGTTTCTTTTTGAAGAGTGCCCAGCCCTCATGGACTCCCTTGCCCTTAAGTAGCACCTCCCATGGGACTTTCCGACCAGCCTTCTGAACAGTCCAAAGTCTGCTCTCTGGAAGTTGAGTGTGACTGTTCTGCTAACCTCCTTCTTCATCTTCCCCTGCACTGTGAACTCTAACATCTTATGATTGCTTTGCCCCAGGCGTCCTACAACCCTCACATCCCCTACAAGGCCTTCTCTGTTCATAAACAGTAGGTCCAGGAGGGTGCCATCCCTTGTTGGTTCACTCACCACCTGTGTGAGGAAGTTGTCTTCAACGCACTCCAGGAACCTCTGGGACTGCTTCCTTTCTGCTGTTATACTCCCAGCCAATATCTGGGAAATTGAAGTCTCCAACAAGTACTAGAGGTAGTGATCTTGAGACTACTCTCAGTTATTCATAGAAGAGCTCATCAACTGCTTCTTCTTGACTGGGTGGCCTATAGCAGACTCCCATCACAAGATCTGCCCGCCCATGGGCTCTTCTGATTTTTACCCACAGGCACTCAGTCCCTTCCTGACCATAATCCAGCTCAAGGGTATCAAAGTCCTCTCTAACACAGAGGCCTACTCCGCCTCCTCTTCTACCCTTCCTGTCCTTACTGAAGAGATTTTTACTCAGGAAAGACATTGTACTTGTAGTGCTTACAGTAGTTGTAAAATACTATTAAACTTAGCATTTGACTTCTGTCTAACAATTACACACCCACAAACTGGTTTGAAAAGTCAACATTAAAAGAAAGAATGAATCTTAGCATGAATAGTGCCCTTGTTTAAATACATATATGTATACACAGGCATACTAGAGGGTTTTTTTTTCTCTTTCAGAGATATAACAACAATGAAAGGTACCATTGTTGCTCAAGTGGATTCAAGTGAGTCTTTCCAGGAGTTTTGCAGTACATCATGTTTATCCTTCTATGAAGATAAACAAAATCCTTCAAAAGGAGCTTTGAATAAATCAAGATGCACTATCTGTGGTAAACTAACTGAGGTCTGGTTGTTTTTTTTTCTCTTTCTTGATAATGTCAATATTAATAATTTACTTTCTGAAGTAAGAGTAATTAAAATAAGGAAATTTAAAATCTGATTCGGTGTTTTCATATGCAGTAAGATAGTAAGATATGCAAGCTTAATATTCATATAGAACAACTGAAGAAAAAGGAATTCAGAGGCTGTTAATGATTTTTGTTTCAGAAACTTGAATGACCTTTTGCTGATACCTTGTAGCTGCTGTCAGCAATGTTATTAGGTGCAGAATGTGGTATTTATAACCCAGATCTCCCATGCAGAAGAATTACTATTGAAAAAAGTCAAGATTTACTGTATTAATTTGGTTCTTTTTACTGTACATTTCGAAGGATTATGCAAATGCTTTTGAGAGATATGTAGAATATACGTAATTGTAAATTCTTATTAATGTATTAATCTACTCTTGATACCACTGCTACCTTTCACAGCATGTGTCTGACCAGTCTGTATATGCCATATTGTTAGCCTGCAAATTGAGTTGCTTTGTAAAATCACATAAACTAACCTTGTGCTCTAATACACAGTTATTACATCCTTCCCTGTTATCTTTGCTTCTAGGCTACAGGAGCAGTTTTTTTTTCTGGAACTTTGGAGGCGACAGAAACACCAATTTTTGTTTCTGTATTTCATGGTCATTTTAAGGATTACTGTTCTTATATAGTGAGCTAGTGTAATTGGGATTTAGGTGTTGTACTTCAATGTAAGGCGTCTGGCTTGTCAGTTTGTGGTGACTTTGTGCTTGTGTGGTGACAGAGTACGTCTTTTATTTTTATTTTTCAGATTCGTCATGAAGTTAGCTTTAAAAATATGACTCATAAGCTGTGCAGCGACCATTGCTTCAATAGGTATAGGATGGCAAATGGTTTAATAATGAATTGCTGTGAGCATTGTGGGGAGTATTTACCCAGTAAAGGAGCTGGAAACAATATTCTTACTATTGATGGTCAGCAGAAAAGATTCTGCTGTCAGAACTGCGTTGGTGAATACAAGCAGGTAATTACTTCTTTACCTAGAAATTAAAATTAAGTAAGAATTAATACTTCTTCTGTTTACACTGTTATTTATAATGTAGTTTTACTTCTCATTAGAAGTCTTAAGTAGCAAAAGACTTCTGAAAAATGAGATTCAGTCAGTGAGGGCAAACTAGCCAGATATTGCACCTTCTACTACTGGCTTTTTTTTTGATGTTGCTGTAATAGCAATACCTATTTGTTATTAATGAAACTTTCTCTTAATAATTCTGTGTAACTAAGAAGTATATGATTAGCAAGTCCAACACACAGGCTTACTGGTCCTTAAGTGATATTCTCTTTATGTATCAAAGCTCAGTTGTATGCAGTCAAAACATTCAAATATATGCAGAGCATGCAGATTGGACCTTGCTGTGAGAATGCTCTAACTGGTTACACATTGGCTGTGTACCTGTAGTAGCCTCATCTCCTTCCTTGTACAGCCTAGGATTTCAAAACATTATCACTTTCATCCTTCCATGTGTTAAATTTTGTGCTTTTGTTTCTCTCTACTTGGTTTGATTTTTATACCATTAAGATAGTCATAATTATAGTGGTTAAAAATAATTAGAAATCAAGAAATGTGATGCTGATGTCTTTAATGTATTACTGAGCCAGCTTAGCTCTGAACCATTGCTAATGCTGGCTGGAAGGTTTAAAAGTTAATCACAGTATTTATGGTATTAATAGGATATCTCTGAAATATTAAATATTTGGGGGGGGGTTATGCAATTTGGGGATTTTTTTTCCTATAGGTTGTTTTTTGGTACATTCTGCTCTAAATTTATAAGGGCAGTGTTATGAAATACAAAAGTACTATTTTACTAGCAAGACACTTCTTTATCCGATTGTGGAATTCGCGCTTGAATATATGAGTGGCTGCACACTGCTTTGAGGTCTTTCTTCAGCTCTTTCCATTTTTACAAAAACAGTGATCCATGAGAAAAGAGAATGCAGTGCTGAACATTTTAAGTTCTTTAATGTATGTCTGTTTTTTCTCTTTGCACATTCAGTTTTGATGCTTTTGGGGATGACTCTTCTCCTGTATGTGCAGTGTGCAAACAGCATATCTGGAAACGTGCATATGTAAACAGCGTAACTGAAAACTTAACATAAGCGTTATTCTTTTGTCACAGCTATACGAAAAGGGACAGGATAGGTTTCCAAGATACTAGAAACGTAGGCATGCCCAGAAGCCATGGAAAGACTTGAAGAAACGTTGAATACTGTCTCTCGAAGAAACAAAAAGGCATGAGATTAACTTTGAACTTGAGGCATTCCCACACAACCAGTATAACATGTACTACACATGGAATTATGAAAGGAACGTGGAATTTTGAGAGGTCGAAATGATAAATCTCTACTTAACTCGATACAGACTGCGCTATATTTGTTCAGATGTTGTTGTATTTTGTGTTTAGATGTGTATTTGAGAATGGGAAGGATATGGGTAGCAAGTTGTATGTTCTGGTTTGGTATGGGGAGGAGAACAGTTTGGAGTATCAGGAATCTTCACACATAGTGTCGAGTATTGTGAAGATCCTTAAGAGAACCTTTAAAATTGAGACCCATTGTTTTGGTGCATTCCAATCTGACAGCAGACTTCATTCAAGCAAGTTCTTAATTGTTTTGTGGAAATATTTGATACTGGGGAGCTGCAGTAGGCTGTGAGAAGCCTAATTTTGCATCTGGTTTGCAGGGTGATTATAGGGGTATTTTTGCTACTGAGAGAAAATCCAACTAACAATTTAGGAGCTTATAGTGTATGTTGTAAGTGTCAGAGTTGCTCAGGACACAATTATTTGAGAGTATTTAGTTGTTCAGCAGGATTTATTTAGGTTTTAACTTCCATTTGAATTAAGTTTTGGTTTTTTTTTAAACTAAATGTAGCAAACTAATTTTGGTTTTTTAGAAAGAAACTTAGACTTAAGAACACATCACTGACAACTCATTGGGCCACAATTAGTAAATCTTAGGTTGCTTTGTTCAGTCGTAACAACGTTTTCTTGGAAATTTTTATCAGATCTTGCTTTTAAAGGAGAACTGGTGAAGGAGACAATATGGGAGAGTGACTATTACATACTGCAATAAACTTCATTGAATCAATCATACAGGACAAGTTGATGTATCATTTGATGACAGCATTATGTTGTACAACTGATTATTATGTGTTACAACAGTTTTAGCAAATGTTTTCTTTCAAACAGTTGTAAAATGCATAGGAGTTAACTGGTGTGAGCTTTGTATTAAGCAGTTTATATTGTAAATGTCGTACACCATAAATATATGCTATCCATTTGTAGTAGTAATAAATGAAACTGTTTCTTATTACTTGTACCAATCTATATACTTCATCCCTATTTTTTGAATAAATGTTACGCTGGTTTGAACAATTATTTTTCAGTAACTTATGATGGACAGTTTTTTTTTCTTCCTGGAACCAAAAAAAAAATTAAAACTGTGGGTAATAGTAATAACTGTGGCTTTTGGAATGGCCACATTCTGAGTGCAAATAATCCATCTGCTACAAAGGGTTTCTTTCCTCTGCTTTAGAATGTTGATGGGAGTAAGAAGCAGTGTTATTTCTGGGATGGGGAGTAGGTTTTTTTCTGAAGTGCTTATGCTGCCTTTTAAGGTGATGGATGCACTTGGTTTTCAATGTACCAGTTTCAGACCCTGCTTTAATACTGAGACACAAATAATCTTGAATATTGCATCTTGTGTTTTGCTTTTCTGAGACTAAACGTCTGTTCTTTCTTACCTTAAACTGAAGTAATTACAGTAATTAAAAATATCATTTTAAGTAAGCTATGGAACATAGATTAATAAATTGTGTAAGACTTCTTAAACAAAATAGATGCAGCCGAACTAGTGTCATGTTCAGAAGCATTCCTAGAATCATAGAATGATAGAATCATGAGGTTGGAAGAGACCCACCGGATCATCAAGTCCAACCATTCCTATCAAACACTAATCCATGCCCCTCAGGACCTTGTCCACCCATGCCTTAAACACCTCCAGGGAAGGTGAATCAACCACCTCCCTCAGCAGCCTGTTCCAATGCTCAGTGACCCTTTCTGTGAAAAACGTTTTCCTAATGTCCAGCTTAAACCTCCCCTGGCAGAGCTTGAAGCCATTCCCTCTTGTCCTGTCCCCTGTCACCTGGGAGAAGAGGCCAGCTCCCTCCTCTCCACAACCACCTTTCAGGTAGTTGTAGAGAGCAATAAGGTCTCTCAGCCTCCTCTTCTCCAGGCTAAACAACCCCAGCTCTCTCAGCCGTTCCTCATAGGGCCTGTTCTCCAGCCCCTTCACCAGCTTCATTGCTCTTTTCTGGACTCGCTCCTGATGGCACAACAGCCATTCATGAAGGCAACTAAGTGCAAATTAAGCTTTTCTAACAAAGAGCAAGCTATGATAAAATTCATCTTTCAAAAATTATATCACTTTGGCAATTTAGATTAAAAAGTCAAAACCAAAACCCTTATTTGAAGTGGTCAATTTTTTTTTAAACTTGAAGAATACTGCTACCACTGAATCATAAATTCTGTTGCACCACAGTTCAAATGCTTCACATGCAGACAGACAAGCGGATCTTAATGACAGTAAACAAAACTAATAAAACAAAAGAGAATGAGAGCATATCTGACAAGGAGGTGGCTAAGTTGCATAATTGTGCAAATGCTGAAATACTTTTTCTTCAACTAGGCATTTCATATAATTAAGAATAAGAACATATAATTAAAATGAGAATGCAACCATTTTCAAAACTTTTTAGTGACCCATATAAAAATTAGTATCCATGCAACAAATTTAAACCAATCCTAGATACCCCTGCTGTGAAGACATTAAGAGCAAGCACATAAGTATGTCATTTTAGTGTTTTTGATACTATGGCATATTTTCTGTCTCTACAAAATTAGGCTGTTTCCTTTACAAGGCAATTGTAATGTTGTTTGTGTCCTTGTTTGCTGGATTGGGGTCCAGGCTTGACAGTGTTCTAAGTATCAAGTAGATTCTATGTCTTGGCTTATACAACAAACCATACCTTTTAGTTTCCTATTGTTGAACTAAGGTAAAGCTGAGTCTGTTTGTAAAAATACAGTCTTCATTTGCTTTGCTTACTGGCCTGAGCACTGACCACAATAATTTAGTGCTTTACTGGTTTCAGATGTTCCTCTACTTTCTTTGCTTTGTTTCTATAACTAAAATTCCTCTTAGAACATGACCTGAGATCCACTTGCTTTGGGTGGCCATTCTTAAAAGTGGCCATTGTTGTGTGCTGTCAGAAAAGGGGGGAAGGAGTTCTAGCTTTTGCTTTGTAGACCTCCTATTAAGAACTATTAAGTTCTGCAATGAAGTGAGTACTGTGTGAACGGAAGCCAAGTGAGTATTTTCCTGGTTGGAGAGAATGTTTGCAGTGTCTCTTCATCTAGTGAAATTCTTCCTTCAGGACTATATAAAAGTGAATTTAGTTGACTGACTTGATGAGATGATGACTTGCCACTGAACCTGCTTCAAGACTGACCAGGTTATGTCCTCCCTTTAAGCTATTCATTTACAAGCAATAGGAGAAAAGCCAACCTAGGTGGTTGTGCTTCCTTATCTCAAATTCTGCTCTTTCTCAAACAACTGTTTTGTGAAACTCCCCTGACACTTTTCATCTGCTTGATCTGTGTACAGGGGTTTAGGAGACTTCATCGTATATGCATATCAGCTGTGTAACTTTTTGTTCATTTGTTTATAGAGTTTGTACTTAGTCTCCACTGATTTAAATCTCACTGATAGAATGTCTTGACGTGTGGTACTTTAATGGAAGCATCCAGGGACTTCAAGTTTGTTTTGTCCCATGCAGTGCCTGCTCTTTTTGTTCTTTGTCATTAAGAGAGATCTGCCTTTGTTTTTATTTTGATAGTAAAGTTACCTACAAAACCTGTGGCTTTTCCTGTAATTGTAATTGCTTTTTAAAGTCTTGTTTTCAAAGGTCTGTTTGAAGAGTAAATACTGTTGACAAAACCAGTAATTGTGAGACTTGAACAGCTGCTTTGTGCAGTAATATTAGAAATACTGATATTTTTATTTATTTTTTAAATGTATTTCTGGTCATCTTTAAAAGACTCTTGTGTTTTCAGCCAGTTGCAACTATGGTTTAATAGTGGGATCTCTTCTTTGTATGGTAAACCACTTCTGTCTTATTTTGAGTAATACTTGATTTGGTGTTAAGTAATCTTTGATAATACCAAATTCTGATAGCTCATACACTTACACAAGTGAAGGCAGCTGAGTACTTTTTACCTCATTTGCCATGGTTACATGACAGAAATCTTTATCAACCCAGAAATAATCAGTTCCTATTTCTTCTTGCTTAGTAGTGTGGGTTGTATTTTTCCAGACCTCTTGATATTTACGTGTCTAGTTTCTTGCATCTCAGGCGTAAATCAAGTCTTTCTACAAACTATCCTGTTCAACCTTTTCTTTCTATTTTATTTTTGCTTCCTGAACCATTAATTTTGCTCTTCTGCTTCAAATGTCTGTCTTCTATAAAAATTATATAATTGGTTTCCTTGGGCACCTGAGTATTGTCTGTAGTGTTCAGGATGTTATTTTGTCAATACTTAAGAAGATAGTTAGGTACATCAGAGATGTGAAAACAGTATTGTAGTTCTGAGGAATAACTTTTGTGAGGTATGATCCATGTGGAAACACAGGAAATTCTTCAGAAAAGGAAACAAGCAATATGACTAGGCATCAATGTTAGGATGCCTATAACCACATCCATGCACTGCTGTACCTGGGGTAGTTGAACAGAGTTGAGAGGAATAGAGAAAATAGAAAACAGAAACAACTGAAATAGTCAGTAGCAAGAACTTGCTTTTAGATGCAGGAGAAGAATTTTCAGTTCTGATTTTCTTGAAGACATGAAGGCAAGTGTCTTGAGAGCAGAAACAAAACTGGTGAAAAGAGGGAGCACTGGCAGCTGCAAATGACAGAGAACTAAGTTTCTAGAGAAATTATTGATTTGACTCTTTCCAGGGTTCAGCTGATGGAGTGTAAACACAAATCACTTGGTGCTCAAGGGCAGTGAAAGCAAGTACTTAAGCTTTTGCTCCTTAGAGTTGTGCAAATGCTTTTGAACTGTTACTAATCTTAATCTCTTTTGGAAAAGGGAAGAATTTACAGTAGTTATTCGTGGGGGAAAGAGATGATTTTGGTGTGGTATTTGAGAAAACTGAAAAAACCCAATTTTTTCTTCACTGTTGTGGTTTCTGCTGATATCTGGTTCTTTTCTTAGTCGCACGTGTTGCTTCTGCATCCGTCAGGACCGTCTTTTCAAAGTAGTTTAGCCTCTGCTTTCTTGATTGCCTTCCTAATGTGTGTCAGTCATTATAAAATTCTATGTAATGAATGTCTCTGCTTTTCTGCTTACAGAAATTTCAATCTTATTTGTCCTTTACTTTTCTCTTTTAACAGAGATTGACTGTGTTTCTGTCCCAGAATATTCTGCTCTGGAATCTTTTACAATATTTATCTTATTTCTAATCTGAAACTGTTTCTATGTAGAACTACCAGAGAAGTTTGCCTGGATTGAGAAGTGTGTACCAATTGTTTTTTCTGTGGATCATATGAGTTTAACTGCAAAACATTTCCTTCAACGGGAAACAATCTTTCTACGTAGCATTGTAGTAACCAGCTGGTATTCTGTTCTTCTGGATGGACTGGTGCTTGGTTGGAGAAGGTGTAGCAAGAGCGCTTACGCTGCAGACGTGTTCTTACACTGCTGACGTGTTCTTCATCCTGTCCTCTGTGCTGAAGGCGTGTAAAGCAGATCAAACTGTTCTTTTCAGTCAAGAATAAAATCCGCGTAATAGGTGCCTAGATACAAGGCACCCATAGTTTTGTTGGAATATTTTTGCAGCCAGAAAGTTCAAAAACAGACTTACTAGTTGCAGTTGCAAACAGAGGTGAGGCTCTTATTGTAGGGCTTGATCTCCTTCTTCATAGGATGTAAGCAAGAACAGCTCTGGACTAAAGTTTTCATGGTGCTTTCAGTACAATACAAAGGATGATCAAGACTCCTTTTGAAATAATTATTGGTGATAATGGCAAGAATAAAAATTCCTCAGAAACCCTCTAAGTGAATTCTCTCTTATTCCCAGGAATTTAGGTTTCTGTTGCAACAATACCTGTATTTTTGGAATCTGTCCCATTCATCTCTTTTGTCTTGCATCTTGATAGCCACTTTTGTAGTTGCCATTTTAATTCAACACTTTTCTAGTGGAGAGAATGAAGATTTGAAATGATGTAGAACTAGTAAACGGTAAGAATTTTTTAAAATTGCATTAAGTGTTTTGAAATGTCTTATCTCTGTTATCTGTCATGAGTTACCTATCATGAAGTATGCTTGATTCTGGCATTGAGTTTCTAACAGGTTGTGCAAACAAGTTATGAAAGAATGAGTGGGCTTAGAATCAAATATAATGAGAACAGAAGAATATTCAGACTTCTACATTTACGTTTTGCTTTGGAAAGGTCATATATGCAGTGGATCCAGCTAAAATGAGGTCACCTTAATGCAAAATCTGGGTGGAGAAGTGAGGGAGAGGTATAGTCAAGACGGCTTTTGCATTAAGCCTCCCCTCACATGGCACTGGGCCACCCTTCTCTAGAAATTTTGCATCTGGATTAACTTAAACTTTGTAGTTGGTAATCTAATAGGTAAAATTTTTGTCCCCTTTCTTGCTCAAGCTGGGTCACCTGGAGCAGGTCACCCTGGACCACATCCATTTGAGTTTTGCGTATGTCCCAAGATGAGGACCCTGTGGTCTCTCTGGGCAACCAATTGCAATGTTGGCATTAGTGTAGCAAATTCCTTGATCAAGGAATTAATTTCCGCTCCCTGCCCTTGCCATCCTTCTGCACTTCTGACACTGCACCTAGAGTGCTGTGTTGAGTTTTGGATTCCACTGGAAGAAAAGTGTTGACATAGGAATGTTTGTAGAGGGGTGGAACAATGACATAGGAGAACAGACTTCATTTATTCAACCTTGAGAAAGCTAAAGAGAAATGAGTTACCTGATGGGAGGGTACAGAGAGGACTAAGTTGAGCTTTTCTAGTAGTGCACAGCGGAGGGATGAGAGACAATAGACTTGACTTGAAAAAACGAGAAACATGATTTAGATACCAGACTTTTCCCTCTATCTGTGAGGATGGTGAAATCTTCCAAGTTTCATCCTTGGAGATGCTCAAATTTGACTGGGCTGGATCCTGATCAGCTATCTCTGGACCCGTTTTGAGCAGGAGGTTGCACTTGACCTTTGCAGGTCCCCTCCAGTCTGTACGGTTCTGTACTTCTGAAACAAGGAATGAATCAGTGACATTGAAAATAGAGTCAGGAAGTTTTACGGGGGTTTTTGTTCCCTTTTTAACTCCATGATGAAGATTTTAGCTTTATTTGTTTTTCTCTCTACCAGTGAAGTTCTTTCTTCTTTTCACCATGCCGTGAAATACCAACAACATTGACACAACTTTACATTTTCCTAAATTTCTTTTCTGAACAACCACTTTTCCTTGAGGATGGTTAAAATTTTCAATTAAGAAGAGAAATGTTCCGTAGTAAGAATATGGGATCAATTGTTCTGATTGAGAGCAAGGACTGAGACTGCTGCAGTGTAGCATGCAGGGGAGAATAAGAGCAGACTGGGGACTGATATTTTCTCCTGAGCATTTTCTTAGCTTCTGACCCTCTAGATGTCAGGGGATCTCTTGAACTTTATGCAGTGTTCCTGCATGCTATTGTTAGCTGATTTCTTTAATTAGTGCTTGTCCATTCTCCTTGTGAACAAATGGAAGCAGTTCTAACATCTGTGGCACTCTGATAAAAAGTTCTGCTGACCTGCATTTTATGTGAAGAGCTACCTCCTTTTGTTTGTTCAGAAATGTTTTCTGTTGATATTCCTGTGATTTCCCATAGTTGTTGTCATAGTATTAGAAAAGGCAATTAACAGTTGTTCTATAGCGCCCCAAGTTACACTGGCTTTGGTTCTGTCATTATCTTAAGTTATCTCGTTTCCAGGCCAAAAATCCTTCCCTTATAAGAAAGGTCCTTGACCTTTATTAGTGTAGTTCTCCGTAGTTTCAGTGCGTCTTCATTTATTCCAGTTAGAAGGGTACGGTTAGGGAAAGAATTCTCAAATGTTACTTTTTCTACAGAATAATGTTAATAGTGCAGGTTATAGAGATAAAAGATAATGTGATGAATGTGAGAGTGGAAGTGTAAGTTACCAAAGAACCTTGAGAAGAGCGTGCTTTATTTGGAAATTTGACACCCAAACCCAGGAGAAACTTCTTGATTTGCATTATGGCCATCTAAAAATATATGGGATAGTGCTATACGAGATTCTTTCTTGATTTCACCAATGGAAGAAACCTCTGAGTTAGATAGAATATTATAAAATAAATGTTTGAGGCACCTGTGTAATGCCGATTAATTAATTCTTTCAGGTATGCTTTAGCCTTTTTTTTTGTATAATTATGTTTTACTCCTTTGATTTTGGATGGTGGTAGTATTCAGATGTGCAAGTTTGGGGAGTGCTAGTAAGAATAACAAAAGTGCAGGAAAAAAGTTCAACTTGAATGAGATGATGATGGTTGCGAGGTGTTAGCAGCAATAAATTTGAAATTATATCAGGCCGTCTAATCTTCCTTTCGTCACTGGTGTCCTGTCTCCTTTACTTGTGTAAAAACATGTTTAAACTTCTGATAATGTAGAAGTGCTCAAACATTCATCTTAGTTACTGTGATAAGAATAAACTGTTATGGTTTTGTTTTTACCCACAGAATCTTCTGCTTTCTTAATATGTATTTTGGATGTTCATGTTCTTTGTAGTCATAGCTGTAGGTTTCCTAGGTTATCACTAGGTATTATCAAAGATTTTTCTTGTTGCTTTTAAGTCTGAAAGATCTAGGGTGAAATCAGTGAACAACTCCAGGATTAAAATGATTCTTGAAATTCAGAAGTTATGGACGTGCTGCTGCACTGTACTTTGTGGGCGTGATCCTTTCTTGAGATTAGTTAAATAATGCGATATTTGACATGTGGGTTAGCAACAGCTCTTTCTACTTGAAATAGATTTTTGTCAAAGTATGAAGTGCCTTGACACAAGGACTCTTTTCCAGTTATGCTGTGATCAACTTATTATAAATTCATTTATTATAATGTGTATTTTCATCTTGCCATCCCTTGATGTTATCATGGACTCAGTCTGATTTCATTTATTTATTTGGTTGGTTGGTTGGTTTTTTAGGACCTAGATCTTGTTAAAGCTTCTCTTTACTTGTGAATTGATTTCTGAGTATATTCCTGAACACTCTTTGTTAAGCTGTTTGTCAGTATATTTGCATCAGTGCTTCCAGATTTACATTTTGGTTTATTCAAGAAGTACCAAGGCTGTTTGTGCACCCAGATGTTTTAGTGGTTGTTGCACATTAAGCTTGTTCAGGGAGTTGACTCTTTTCAAATCATGACCTCCTGTGTTCTTACTGGTAATATAACTTGAAGTATTCTTGATGCTTTGCTTTTGTCTATTAGCCTCTCAGCGGGGATGAATTGGCAGAATAGCTCCAATTTAAGAGTATTTGCTACATTTTGATCTTGGCACTTAATGTGACTTTTGTCAATATTATGGCTGATTAGGAGTCTTACTAGGTGTTGGGTAACATTTTTAAAGGTAAACAAAAAAGTGAAGGAAGGATCTTGGAGCTGTATAAAATACCCTTCCCTAGGTTAGGAGCTTGATATCTTGACCTGTACTCTTTTTAGAAGGGATTCCACAGATTTCATCAAAGTAGTATGTGGAAATAGTCAAGTTATGTGGTAGTCTGAAGTTGTTCTGGTCTCTGCAAGGTGCTACACCCAATTTGTGGAAGAGGCATTTGTATGTGTTTTAATATAGGGAAGATGGTACATGTTTTAAAACCATACATTCCTTCTCTGTCTATAGCTCTGGATTTAGCTAGTTCTCTGGTGTTAAAGATAGGAAGAAGAAAGACAGCCAGTGAAACTTCTGTTACTTTGAATGAAATAAAACACCTGTGGAATGTGCTTTGCCTTTCTTCCTTCAGTCACTGAGAAGAGGGAAAGAGGGAGAGGTAGTGCTAGAATCTTTCTTCAAGAGAAAGGAAGAAATCTTGAGTGCCTGAGTGTCAATAGGCTGTTTCCTAATAGTAAAGAGAGAGTCTGTCTGGTAGGAGGTGCGTCACTGTTCAGATGAGGAGTTCTCTCTGATCACTGACAAACCATGATACTATTTCTGTGTTCAGGGAAGGTGTCTAAACATTTTTTTTCTGTTATGTGCTTTATGGTGCTTGGGATATTTGCCTAACACTGAAGTATGTAAAATGTGTAGCAGACTAGAGCTATTGATTTTGTGTGTTGACTGCGTTATTGGTTTTTCTGCTTGACGCAGCTTTCCTGTGTTTTTGCAGAACACTTGTTCCTTTCTGTGGAAAACTTGAGTGACTACTGTGTTGAGAGATGTCAAAATTGAGTCTGTTACCAGTTCTTTGTTGGAGTTCCTCATTGCATTCAGTGAGGAGCATTGGAACTCTGCAAGTGTCGTACTCCTGCGTGAAGGGCTGGAACTAGGAGAGCTGAGAAGTTAGAGCTTCTCCTAAAAGGCTGTTATGAAGAAACTGCTACATTTAACTTATACTTAATGATATTAAGGATGTTATCATTTGTAGAAGAGAGTACATCAGCCTTTTTTTTTTTAAATTGTATCGCCATTCTTTGTCCTTTACCTTTGCTGTGCCAGGTTGCCATTTCTTTTCTTAAAACCATTGTCCCACTGACAAGGGGAGAGGGACAGAGTTGTTTGAAACTCTCTGACTCTGCACTACTTACTGCAAACTCTTACCACAGCTCATTGTTGCCATATGATGGGGTTTGGGATGACTTTATTGGTTTGTTGGGGGTTTTGTTGAGGAGTGTTTTGGTTATTTTATCTTTATGCAGAAGTTCTTCTTAGCTTTCTGCGTAGAGTAAGAGACCCAGATGTAGAGCTTGAGTGTTCTTTAGAGAGCTAAGGAAGAGAGTTAGGGAGAGTTAGGAAGGTTCTGATGAGGGAAGAAACTGCAGAAATAAATAAATTTTCCTCTCTGTTTTTTATGCCATAATTTAAACCCCAAGGCCAAATGTAGTTTTAACTAATGGACTGTTTTGCTTTGTTTTATGTTTTAGAAATATGGCAAATTAACATCTTGTACTGGCTGCAGAGCTCAGTGCAGGTTTTTTGACATGACTCAGTGCGTAGGACCTAATGGATGTATGGAGCCATACTGCTCAGCTGCATGCATGAACACATACAAATCAAAATATGCAAAGTCACAAAGTAAGTGAAAAGGATGATGGATTTTCATTGCTGATAAGAGTAGACTTTGAAGTTTGAAAAGTGGGGGTGGGTTGTCATGTTTTAGAATGAATCTATGGAGATGTGACTTTATAGGTTTTTCAACTTATTTTAAAAAGAAAAAATATAATCTTAAATATATTTATGAGGCTGTATGCTGGAGAGGGACAGATTTAGACTAGTCAGAAGGAAGAATTTCTTCACTCTGAGAGTGGTGAGGCACTGGCACAGGTTGCCCAGAGAAGCAGTGGCTGCTCCATCCCCTGGAGGTGTTCAAGGCCAGGTTGGATGGGGCCTTGGGCAGCCTGGGCTGGTGGGAGGTGTCCCTGCCTACAGCAGGAGGTTGGAACTGGGTGATCTTTAAGGTCCCTTCCAACCCAGACTATTCTATGGTTATATGATACTCAGCTCTAGTAAATGGCATCAAGCCCTCAGAAGGGGTCATTTTCCTACAGTTTTCAATTGTATAAGGCTTCTTGGGGAAAAATTGCTGAGACGGAATGTACCCTGTTGTGTCATGGAATTATAGTGCAATTTTCTCGCATACAAATTAATACTCTCTAGTCTAGGATGCAATTCTACCCCATTGTATTTCTTCACCAACAACTGCAGAAAGTTAGAGGTAGTTATAATATGTGTGGATATTCTTTAGGTAAAATTTTTAATCTGAGTGAAAGGAACTGATGAATAGCTCAAAACATGTGTTCTTCAATGTGCAAAGCAGCCATAGATCTTAATTCATCCAACTCAAAAGTTGAAAATGGTCCAGTGAATTTTATACAAGATTCTAATTCATACTTAATACCAATCTTTAATGGAAGAATTTATCAAACCTCTGCAGTTTCTATTTTATGTATCTTTTAAAAGCTGACTGGGAAACAAATTGTAGCTTTTTACATTGAAAAGGTGGGAAGAGCTGTGTAATCCAGCATTTTAATTTTTTTTTTTTCTTTTTTTTTTGTGCTCCTACTTTGTGTTTATTTTGCTTGTAAACTACGTTTTTCTTTTAGGTATGGAAATTATTTGCCACTTTTGTAAACGAAACTCTTTACCTCAGTATCAAGCCACAATGCCTGATGGAAAACTGTACAACTTTTGCAGTTCCAGTTGTGTAGCTAAATTTCAGGTTAGCTGTTGTGTTAAATCTTTTCCTCCCTAAATATTTGTGTACCTGTGTTTGTGTTACGTATTTGCATATTAAACTATCTTGCTTGTGTCTACATGTGTATGAGTTAGAATTAACATAGCAGATGCTTGTGGCTCACAACAATTCCTTTGATCAAAATGTCGTTTCATAAAGATAAAAATAGCTACTATCTTAAACTTGGAAAATCAGGTAACAAATACCCATTTCTCTTTGATACTGTAAGAAAATGCAAAGCAGTATCACTGCTTATCTTATTTTTAACACCCCATCCTCTTTATGGAGATGAACCTTACTGTTTTGAGTTGGAAATCAACATATTTAATCTCTTTTATACCAAATACAATAACAAGATTCTCATTTACTAAGACATTCATGGGCAGTAGTGATTGTCTCTGCACTGCAGGATTAGAAGCTAAGCCATTAGAATGTTTAAGGATGGAACTAGCTGTTTAAATAATGTCCAGAAACTGGAGTGTTGCGAGTCTAATGATAGGCACGGTGGAAGAAGCTTCTGAGGGCTTTGAAAATGTCCTGGTTTTAACACGACTTAAGATTAAAGCATATGTAAATATGTTGTAGTGGCTAATCTCTGCGTGGTCAAAGAATATGTGTTAAAGAAAATGTTTGAGGTTTTGTATGAATAAACTGTTTTCCCAGATGTGCACGGTATAATTGGTAATTCCCTTCTTGTAATGTTGAGCAGTTACACCTAGACAGGGTTTTCCCATTTGTTGTTAAACTTTGCATTTTCTCTCAACCGGAGAGCAAATCGATCTCTTAATTGCTTCCTTGATATATCCTCAGTAGGACTTCCATTGCCTAGCCCTGTTCTGTGCTTCCATTTGAACCAATGTAGTAGTTGTTAGTGGAACGGATTAACCAAATAGACACAAATTGTTCGTATGTAATGGCAAATCTGTAATACTTCTTGCAAACTCATTCAGCATCTGTTTTATTCTGCATGGTCTTAGAATTGGCTGCAGACTCAAGAGGTCTCTGAACAGAATCTTTCTGCTGTTTGAGTGTGAAAAATAAAAGTTAGTGAATGACAAGTAGACCTTGGGCCTTCTTGGATTTGCAGATAAGTCAACATGAAATAACATTATTGAAAATAACTGCTGGATCATTTGATGCTAGTTGTGGGTTTCTGATATTGCTGAGACCTCAGTGATGCTTATGTTGCAGTTTCAGTGCTCTATGTAGATCTGTCTCGTTAGTGTTTGGTGGAATTTAATTAAAGCAGTCATACGGTGAGTGAGTTCTCAGTAAAGACCAAGAGTGGGTAGGTGGTCACTTGCTTGTAGTTAGTTTGCTCAGACACCTCTGTCAGATTCTGACTTTCAATAGTTCACATATGCTCACTGTCCTGAAGAATAAAATGTATTTGCCATTAGATAAGACTTAATTGTGTGATAACAGCTTCTTTGTTCCATTTGTTTAGTATTTAGAGGGAAAAGAGGGTGTACCACAATGTGAGCATTGGACTGCAAGTGTTCCTTTGAGGCTTTTTTATACCCAAGTGTCACATAAGGGACTGAAACTAGAGTGAGAAAATGGTTTAATCCATTTGGGCCATTGAAATGCTTTCTTCAATGATCTTTTGAAAAAGATGGTTAATTTATTATACTGCTCCGTATTTTTTCACTGTTCACTTATGTAGATAACCCTTGGTTTAACTTGGTGTTATATTCACCCCTTTACTGTGCTCATTCTTCCTATATGTATTTCTTTGTTTAGGGGTTACCTTTCTCAGAAGAGAATAACTTCTGTTTCAGGTTGTCTCCCTTCTGCAAAAGTTTTAGTCATTTTAGTTAACAAATGGGTTGGAATATTTAAATTACCATTTTTTTCCCAATACTTTAGGGTGAGTTGTCATTTTGTCTTATGAAGGACCTTTTGTTTCTAGCTAACTTGTTTTTTTAATGTATTGATATATTTGAAAGGTTCAGTTGAACTGCTTGTTGTGCAACTTATGTTTTTATCTCTATTCTGTTTTGTGAGAATCACTTGCAAAAGTATTCATCTTTGTAAGAAAGAGGGTAAAAGAGAGGGAATAGCCTGATTGATGCAATTTTTGTTTGGTAGTTGAATGGTTTTGTGGTAGAATACTGTAACTGTAACTTGTCATGTTTTGTCTTGGAGGATATTATTGCAGTTAAGGAGAGAACTGTTCCAAAGTTGTATTGTTTGAAGCCAGTTTTGCTATTGGTACCTTGACCGGGGCAGTTGAAGATCTTGCTCTGAACTTGTCTCTCAAATAAATTAGCAGTTTGTTTTTCCTTATTTTGAACATGGAGATTGTAGAACAAGTGTCTTCCCAAAATTAGCAAACATATACGTATCTTTAAGTACAAGTACTCTTGCAAAACACAAGTCCGTGCAAATTTTTCAGAAAATTTTTGCTAAACCGTTTACTTTTTTCAACTTATGGATCTATCAGGACAGTTGTAGGATGAGTATGTGTAAGAATTAAGCTCAGTGGGTTTTAACAGGTTACTTGCTCTGGTTATTCACTAATGTTGTGTTCTCTTTGACCATCATTACAGTGTCTGCAAGTGTTCTTCAATGTATACCTTACATCTCTCTTCCCCACACATACATGCACATATCTGAAAAAGGAGTATGTTGCAGTTGGGAACTTAGCATGCCTGTTGCAGAAATACTTTTCCAAATTTCATCATAAAAAAAATAATTAAAGCTTCTGTGCTGAGGCTGGAAGGTCTGTGTGTGTGTGTATGAGTCCAAGGGGAGTTTTTGGTAATTTAGCACCTGTGATTTTGCTTGTGGAAAAGCCCTGGTGGATGACTGTAAAAGATTCCTCGTGCATTTTTGCTTCTCTTTTTCATGTTAAGAACAACTTGTTTCGATCAAAAAGTTTATTTCAATTAGGAAGAAACCTCACCACAGCCTGGCTGCTCACCAGCCCTTTCACGTATACGTGTGTGTACAGAAATGTTCTCACAACTTGATTCTGAGTTACTGTGAGCAAGGATAAACCCAGCATTTTTAACACTGCAGTGGCAGGCCAAAAGCTGTATTATTACACTGGTCTTCTCAGAAGAGTTTTAGGCTGTACCTTCCTGCTGTTCAGGAGTAATTTGGGAGTTTAGAGCAGTTTGAGGTGGTTGCATTGGAGGCTGAGAAGGGCTTTACAGTGATTTTTCACTCTTCTTGGCACTTGCCATGCTTTTGTTGTTTAGGGCAGGCTCAAGAAAAGTCAGATTAAACATCACTGGTTTTTGACTGAATTTAAGATATTCAAAAGAGCACATATATAGGTATGATTTCAAGGATAGATTCGATAAAGCATTGATAAAACCGTGCTGTTCAGGACAACTTGTGAAAGATTTTAATGACTTTATCATCTTTTTGCTGCATTTTTCTTTGTGTGTAAGAATGTTCCAAAGATTTTCTCTATTCTAAGCATGTTCTAAGTTAGAGGCAAGCGAAGATGATTAGAATACTATGTACATGTTATCTTGACTCATAGAAATAGAAACTTTATGGAACAAAATCATGTTGTGATTAACTGTTGGTTTTATGACCATCTTGGCCTTGGTTTAGAGCTTTTTTGATTTCTTTTTGTTTTCAACCAGGACTTCTAGGACTTTTCCTTGTGTTGACATAACCTCTGTGGCAGCAGATGTTGAGCTTGGTGTTTGCTTTGTGAAGAAGCCTGCATATGCAGAAATACATGGACGTTAAAACACATTTGTGACCACCAAGTCAGTACAGTCTTCAGCTCTCTGGTTAGAGCAACCAGTCTAGCAAACCTCTTTTAACCGCAGGGACACTAAGCTGGGTGGAAGTGTTGATCTGCTGGAGGGTAGGGAGGCTCTGGAAAGGGATCTAAACAGACTGGACCACTGGGCTGAGTCCAACGGCATGAGGTTTAACACGGCCAAATGCCGGGTCCTGCACTTGGGGCACAACAACCCTATGCAGAGCTACAGACTGGGAGAAGTCTGTCTAGAAAGCTGCCAGGAGGAGAGGGACCTGGGGGTGTTGGTTGACAGCTGACTGAACATGAGCCAGCAGTGTGCCCAGGTGACCAAGAAGGCCAATGGCATCCTGGCTTGTATCAGAAACTGTGTGACCAGCAGGTCCAAGGAGGTGATTCTCCTTCTGTACTCGGCACTGGTGAGACCACTCCTTGAATATTGTGTCCAGTTCTGGGCCCCTCACCACAAGAAGAATGTTGAGGCTCTGGAGCGAGTGAGTCCAGAGAAGAGGAACAAAGCTGGTGATGGGGCTAGAGAACAGCCCTTATGAGGAGCAGCTGAGAGAGCTGGGGTTGTTTAGCCTAGAGAAGAGGAGGCTGAGAGGAGACCTCATTGCTCTCTACAACTACCTGAAGGGAGGTTGTAGAGAGGAGGGAGCTGGCCTCTTCTCCCAAGTGACAGGGGACAGGACAAGAGGGAATGGCCTCAAGCTCCACCAGGTGAGATTTAGGCTAGAGATTAGGAGGAAGTTTTTCATGGAAAGGGTCATTGGGCATTGGAACAGGCTGCTGAGAGAGGTGGTTGATTCCCCTTCCCTGGAGGTGTTTAATGCACAGGTGGACAAGGTCCTGAGGGACATGGTTTAGTGATTGATAAGAATGGTTGGACTCAATGATCTGGCGGGTCTCTTCCAACCTGGTGATTCTATGATTCTATGACATTTGCTGGATATAATGAGAGATACGATAGTGCTGTATGGGGGCATCAGACTGCATTAAAGTTGTTATGGGACAATAGACCACTGGGATAAGGGTTGCATCTTTTCTGCAATATGAGGCATTTCGTTCTCAGGTCCTGTCCATGACTGGGAAATGCGCATAATTACTTAATGTCTGCAAAATCCTGATGATGAGTGCATCTGAATAAAACAATACTGATACTAGCTAGTATGCAACAATACTATCTCACTTATTTGTGGACTTCTATCATTTATCAGTCTCCTCGCAGTTGTTTTTTATGGTTTGTTGGGCTTTTTTTTGTGTAGGTGAACCCTTAGTAACATGACAATCCAAAGCAAAGTATCCTGTAACAGAAATGTTTTCAATTTTGAGTGTTATGAGGTGCAGAGGTAGTAACAAATCTGTCTGAAGAGAACTTGTCATCTTTAAATACATTTATTTTGTTGAAAACAGTGAGAGAAAGTTTGTTGAGAAGATGGGTGTAAGGAATTGGCCTCCTTCAAGTGACTACAATCACTGCTGATTCAGATTTTGTCTTGAACATCTTATGTAATACTCCAATAGTTGTTGCTTGATTGATTGTTATTGATTGTGCAAAAGACTGTGTTCTGTAGGCGTGTAAGAACCTACTAGAAGACTACAGATGTTCTAAAATTGAGTTCTCTACCTACCGATAGCCTCAGAAATGCATTAAATTAATTTTTAGATTGGATATTAGGAAAAAATTCTCTGCTAGAAGAGTGGTGAAGCATTGGAACAGGCTGCCCAGGGAATGATGGAATCTCCATCCCTGGAAGTGTTCAAAAAAACACATACAAGTAGCATTTCAGACATCATTTAGTAGGCATGGTGGTGTTGGGCTCTTAGTTGGACTTGATGATCTTGGAGGTCTTTTCCAACCTTAGTGATTCTATGATTATTCAGTTGTAGAATTAAATTCTCATATCTACACATGCTATCTATAATATTTTTCTCGGTCTTAAATTGTTTAGGAACTGGCTGTTTGAGTGATTGCATCTTCCTGCAATGGTGCTTGAGGCCAGTGTAGGAGTATTAGATAGTTTCCTCTTATCTGAATAAATGCAGGGCTTGTCACTGAAGTCTTTAGTGTTTCTCTTTTCAAGTGATAGGCTTCAGTAAGGTGTCGATAATCTGCCTTCGTGAGGTTTGAATTTGAAAATATTTGTTTGTTAGGTCTTTGTCTGAACTTCCATGACTGAGGTAAGGTAAACCATGAAACTTATGTATCTGAAAATCCCTTTTTTTGAATAACAGGAGTTCAGTTTTGGGCGACTTTTTTTTTTCTGGCAATTATACATTACCCTTAAATAGCAGGCATTACAAAAGTAAGAAAAAAGAAATATGACCTAAAATAATTATGATGGAAGCAAGGATAAAGATTCAGGTTTGGAAAACCTACAATGGAAAGGGAAAAGGAATGAAAAGACTAACTTGCTGTGCTTGTGCCAGAAATGCTCCTCAGTTTGCTTATAGATTCCCAAATTCTCCAACACTATTGGCTTAGTTGAAAAATACATTTTAAAAGTAACTATTTTTTTCTGATGTGTGTGCCTGTTTATGTTTTTCAGACTCTCAGTGTCCAGTCTTCAACAAATGGTCAGTTTGTCTCTCCCAGTGATATTCAGTTGAAATGTAATTATTGCAAAAGTTCTTTTTGTTCAAAGCCAGAAGTACTGGAATGGGAGGTAAGGGAAGTTTTGATATCATCTTTAGAATGATGAAATATTTAGAAGTTTACATCTATAACTGATGCAGCTTTTCTAGATAGCTATTTTATAAAGTATTAAAGCCTAAAAAAAAAAAAGTTAACAAAATATACCTGGTTCTGTAGAACACCATTTAACTTTAGGATGGATAAAAGCAGAAGCCTTTGTTCATAAGCAAAATGTATCTGTTGAATTCAAAGAAAAATGTAATTTCTCACATCAGCTCTAAGTTTGAAATCTGCTTTCATCTTCAGTTACTGTATTACTGTAGATGTGATAGACCATTGTTACCCTTCTCGATGAACTGATAGAAGTATCTGAAGAGGATATGCTAAGATTGATTGGTATATTTTCTGTTTAGCATTTTCATATGAAATGAGGGATATTTGTAGCACTCACTGTTAGCTTGCAAGTTATTAATTTTTAGCATTAGAAGCCATATCCTAATTGTGAGTTTGCACTTCTATTTATTTTGGGTGGTAAAGTTGTAATAATGGCAAACTTAAAGTTGCACTCCACATCTTAAGACTTGTTTATTAACCCTGTTTGTGATGCTTTGCGACTTTGCGTTTAGAACAAAGTGTATCAGTTCTGCAGCAGAATATGTTCTGATGATTATAAGAAACTGCACTGCATAGTTACATACTGTGAATACTGTCAAGAGGAGAAAACGCTGCATGAGACAGTGAATTTCTCTGGCATCAAAAGACCATTTTGTAGTGAAGGTATGTATCTATTTGGGTTTTTGGTCATTGTCCTTTTACTGCAGTTGACTTTCTGTGTTGATATTTAATGTTAAAATTTAAGGTAGCAGCTCATTCTGTTTTACTTGAGGCTGAGACTGAAGTTTCATCATCATTATTAATGAAGTGCTTATACCTGTTAATTTATTTGAGCTGCTTTTATCAGCCTTTGTTGAGGTTTTTCACCACTTCAGGTTAAGAAAGAGTGGGCAGCACTGTTAAGTGCGTACAAATACACATACACACTCAAAAAATTATCAAGTCTTTTTTTGAAATTTATGCAGTAGAACCTATACCAACAAAACTGCATTGAGCAATACCAAGCTTTCGATTTAATTAGTGTTTTCAAAAGGTAGTACAACAGTGGAAACTTTTTCTACATTGGCTTAGAATAGTTATTCAAGCAATAACTTGATTGATGCCTGTTGATGTGTGTTGATTACTGTCATTACAGTTTTCCTCACTAATGATTTGAATTTTAAACAAGAAAGCAAACTATAAAAGGAAATGTATGGACGTAGAATTATTTTTAAGTTACATTAAAATATAGATTGTTTTAATAGAAACAACAAAATACAGTCTTAGTAAGGGCTTATCTTTTCCAGTTCTGGGATACTGGTATTTAATACTGCTATTAGAAGTTTTAACTGCAAGTTTAGATGACCTATCTCTGAAGGATATAGTGATTTTTTTTTTTCTTTACTTATAATAACACTTCCACTATCATTTGATAAACCTTGCTGAAGATTCTCTGCTTTCGAGCAGATTAAGCAGCAGGTATTCCGACTTACTTGTAGCAGGATTCTGTTATCTTGGAAAGAGGTGAAACGTGGGGGTTAGAGGCAACCTTCCCTCCACACTGTTCTTTCATCTCTGGACTCTGCAGTCTCTGAGTGTGGCTTAGGTTTTGCTTTCTTTTTGTGCTCTGGACTGCAGCGTATTTGCTGGAGAGGAAAAAAAGGACAAAGCAAGGCCCAGTTTTGTAGTGTATCGTTGTAGTGCTCAGTAACACCAAACTAGAAATAGTTAATGTGAATAAACAATTCCACAGAATATATTCAAAGACAAGAGCAGACTGGTTTTGGCCTAGAGATTACAGTATGTGCTCATATTACTGTGAATACTTATGCCTTGCTCCTTTCAAAACCTGATGACTGTGACAATAAAATCAGTAATATTCATAATGCAAGCTATGCCATATTACTGCTTCTGTATGTATATTTCTGTTTGAGGAGGCTTGAGATAAGTGAGAACTTGTGTTTCTTATTGGAAAATTTGGGGAAGGAAAGAAATGAGAACACTCTTTCCTCCATGAATATGGTTAGTACTGGGGGGAAACCATTATCAGACTTTTTTTAGTGTGGCTCCCGAGCTTGCATGTGTTGGACTGCCAGCTTGAGAGAAAAAATTATCTTTACAGAATGAATACAAGAAATGTGGCCTTTGAGATCAAGTTTATTGGCTTACTGTGATGATCTGAACTACTGAATAATAGAGAGAAGGTGGTCAAAGGCACCATTAAGTAGAAAGTAACTTGAATAAATATGGCACATGTCTGCTAGCTGTAGCTTGAGTCTACTTTGTGATACATGTGAAAAAGGCTTCATCTGTTTTACCCAGTGAAAACAACCTGCTGGGCTGGACAGGAGCTCTGTAGAAACAACATAGCTCTGTGTTTTACAGGGAAGCCAATGATTGTCATGAATTGCTGCAGGAATAACAGAATTTAAGACCTAACACTATTTAGATCTGACGCTGTGGAGAGAGGGCCAGGTCTTTGGGTGGACTGAGTAGAGGTCAACAAATAGAATTTCTGTCATCAGAGGTGGTAGATTTCTCCTTCCCCCTTTTCTGGGCACTCAGACACATTTTTTTTCCTTGATATAATGGCCTTTTTCCAGATGTATGTCCAACTGTTTGTGAAGTAGGAAAATTAGTAGACGAATGAAATAAACTGGAGGCCATTCTGGTTTTCATGCTGCAGTGTTCAAGGAGCTTCACCAATGTAGTTTATTTTGTTGAGCATGCAATTATTCTTCAAAAGAAGACAATGTGTTACGATTTGAGAAGAAATAACCTAAGGTGCTCTGTCACAAATTATTGGCATTTTTGGAATAAATTGAATTCTGAAAGGAAAATATTGGAAAATTTCAGTTGTGTGTTTATAAAAGAAGGCTTCTAGATAAAATCAAGCAGGTACTGAAATTCCTTCAAGAGTGCTTATTTGTTCTACATTCAAACAAACTGCTGGAAAAGCATATATAAGATCAACCACAAATACCCCCTGAGTGCTTATATCTGCCTAGCTGGAGTATTGAAGATATCATAATTCCTCTGCTCACCTTCTTCATACCTGAGTTGTTTTGTTGTTTGTTGTTTTTTTTTCCCACACATGCACATCTGTAGATATTTACACCCAAATCATAGCACCCACATTAAAGTCTCTGGGATCAATACTTCTGTGCAATTTCATTCCAACTATGGTTTTGATATGTTTCTTTTGAGAATTTAAAAATATGTGCAGTGACCGGCTGAAACTTTCGAAGTGTAATTAGAACTGGCCTATCATTTGCACTAAAGATTGTTATTACTTCTTCCAGGGAGCACAGTATTGTTTTTCTGTTTCTGTCCAAAAATCACATGCTATAGGGAGGACAAACAACCTGAACACACTACTTGAAAGACTTTAATCTGTTCCCCACGTGCTGAGGCTTTGAAAATTGAACTGTCCTGGAGTTTTGCCACTAGAATGCCTCATTCCTAAATACCAGTACCTGAATTAAATAAGATGTATATTATATAGGCTGAAGCAAGGATATTGGAGTTGCTTGTGGATTTTTTATATACATGTAGTTGCATGAGTGACTACTGAGGATAGGCTGTGCAAGTGTTTAATCCTGAGGAAATCTTCAGGTTTTTGAATTTTGGGCTTTTTTTGTATCTATGCCTTCTGAGGATCTAGGAGAACAAATCAATCTTTGGCAGTCCAGCAAGGGAACTGATTTATTTTCAGTATCGACCATGACTTTTTTTGTTTGTATATTTATCTTGCATTGAATCATCTTTTCAATACAACTAAGTATTATGGTTTAAATAACACAGACTTTGTAATAATTTTATAATGTTAATTTCAATTGCGCACTGCTCTATATCCAGTAATAATCTTCTTGGAAGGAGAAGGTCAGTAGACTCTGGAGTAACACAGTGATCTGATGCTTGGGAGTGCCTTTCAAATTGATAATGCAGATAAAGGACAGCTATTACACTAGCAGCTGTACTATCCTCTTGATAATATGCTAATAGGTTTCTGGGTATTATGGATTCTGCAGATTAAACTCAATGTAAACAATTCTGATGTTTCATCTAAGTAGAGAACCCCTTTTGAATTACTGTAGAGCTGACAAGTGGAAAAAGAAAATTAGGATATTAAGTGATTTCAGAACTGAGTACATCTAGGAAAGATGTGTGTTTAAAGCAGTGTAGATTTTAGAGTGGCATTTCTTCAACAGCTACTGCACAGTGGATTGTTCATTAAATGTTTTGTTGATTAATTTTTAGATTCCTTTGAAAACACTACAGATACCGGGAATAGCCTAGACCCAAGAATGTTAAACTTTATACAGGTGCTTACAACCAGTTAAGATACTAACTGGAATCTATATCTAACTGTAGTTACTAGAAACATTAAAAAGCCAGTTTCAGAACAGATATTTGATATGAAGTGTTGCTGAGACTTAGTTACAGTTGCTGAGCTTCTCTGGTAGGTGGAGAACTGCACTGAAGAAGAGTTGGTACCCTGGCACTGCCCAGCTGAGTGACCACGTTCGCCCAGGGGGAAGGATGTTGCCATCAAGCCTGCTTGAACCTCTTCATTCCTGATATTTGGTTTTGTTATTGTTAAATGTGAGAACTACAGAAATTGTCTAAACATAGCTTTTTTTTATATAGTTTAGTTTATTGACTGTCTAGTTTTAGAGATACTGATACACCTTTAAAAAATAAAATATACATCATTTGGGCTAGTGTAGAGAAATTTTTGAACACTAATAAAACAGACATTTTTATATAAAATGAGGTTAATGTCATTCTCTTCTCCCAAATAACAGGTGATAGGACAAAAGGAAATGGACTCAAGTTGCACTTGGGAGGTTTAGGCTAGATACTAGTACATATTACTTCACTGAAAGGGTTGTCAAGCCTTGGAACAGTCTGCCCAGGGAAGTGGTTGAGTCCCTATTCTGGAGGTATTTAAAATACCTGTAGGTGTGGCAGTTAGAGACAGGGTTTGATACTGGACATTGTAGTGTTAGGTTAATGGTTGGAATTGATCATCTTAGATGTTTGTTTACAGCCTAATTCGGTGATTCTATAATTACAACTTGTTAAGTGCATTCTACTTTGCAGTAGGTCCTCATAAAGCTATCAAGGATTGATAAGTGGTATAAAATGTAGTTACAGGGGAAAAAAATATATGTTTAGTGTTTGTAAAATTTCATATCACACCTAAGAGATTTTTATTATGCAAAACAGTTTAAAGCTCTTGGGTTTGTGCTTCACAGAGCTGTTACCTCCCTCTCTGCAGCTCTCACAGTGGCCTAACATATTCCATGTTAAAATAACTTGTGCTTGCTATTGTGCCTTTTCAGCCTTAGCCTACCACGTTAGACAGTTTGGTTTTGCTTCTGACCACTTCTGTTGGCAGTGACCAGCTAAGATCAATACTAACCTGAAACGTTAGCTGCCTTGTGGCTTTCTTTTGAATGTTTACTTGGTGTTGAGTTGAAGTATCCTGGCAAAAGGGGACAATAAAACATGTTTTAAATACTGTAAAAAGTGCATTCTAGAAAAATACCCTTTAACAATTGAAAGAGTCGTGTTGTGACTGAAGGAAGATATTCCTTTCCCACAAATCAGATTAGTAGAAAAGTAAAAGTCAGCCTCTGTGGGATTTTGAGGTGCCTGAATTATTCCGAGAGAATGCAGTCTGCTTTGGCTCTTTTGGACAGAAGTTAAGAATGGGGCATCCCTTGTCATCAGTTTGTGCCATGGCAGCTTCTGTTAGAGAACTCCGATTGGCACAGTGCAGCTGGTTGGGCCATGCTGTCTTATTTAGTAGATTAGTATTAAATCTTTGAGCTGCAGATGACTATTCCAAATGGATTTTGTTACTGTAAAAACTCAAAGATACTTTTCTGCAGATAAAAATCAGTTAAGGTAAAAAAGACAGCATATTCAAACCGGAAATGTCCCTTAAGAAACACTTACCAGGTTCCCTGACTGCAGAAGCACTAAGTGAAGGTTCTTGGCTATGCTGAAGGAAAGAATAGATCCACAGTCAAATGCGCATAGAAATGCTGGAGAGTTGGTTCTTGCGGTATTCCGTTTGTGGAGGCGTCTAATCATGTAGATTAAGTTTCCAGTTAGCGCTTGTGGGTTGCATGTCTTCTGCAATGACTTGAAATTTTTAACTTGTTAACCTGGATTTTGATACTTCTGATAGTGTTCTTGAGGTTGAAAAACCTGAAAGATAGAACTAGGCTGAGGAAGAGATTATATGTTTATCTTCCCTCTGTCTATACAGGGAGAATGTTGATAATGTCTTAACATAATTTGAATTTTAATTTGAGTAGAGGTTGTGCTGAATCTTGATAGTTGAGATTTATTTTTGTTCATGGAGAGTTGATCTCTAACTTGGTAAAGAATATCAAGTGAAATCCTGTGCATTGTTCGACTGCAGTGCTCCTTATTAGATCAGTATTCTTTGTCTTAATTCCACTGTCGTGTCTTTTAAAAAGGTTTGAGATGGTTCTTCAGGCTAAGGCAGCATTGGCTATTGCATGTAAGGAATGATGACAATTTAAGGCTCTGAGATTATAAGCACAAAAAGAAGAAATCTTAGAAATATGCCTTGTGTTAACTTGAAAGGATAAAGAATTTGAAAAGGTTTAAGAGCAAGCAAAAACTGAGCAACTGAATAGGAGTAAGAAGGAGAAGAAAGGAAGGAGTTCCGATCTAATACCAAAAGATGTGAGGATAAACTGACTGTCTATGAAAGTTGAGTTGAATACTAAAATAATACAAGGTTCTTAAGCAGAAAACAAGTAAGGAGATAGGATAAACAGTCTCTTTGTGACATGGAGAGGAATGGGTCTATTTTAATGGTAATTCAAGCAGAACCCAAAATTGCATGCATTGTGTCTGTTTTCCTAAGGATAGTGATGTTTGTTTTGCAACCAGAGACTGTGGATGGTAGGGATATGGGTATGGGAGAGGTAGGTGATCGTTGCATTTGAATCAATGCAGAGGAGGGCAGCAGAAAGATGTGGATGGAACATAGCTCCAGAAATCTTGAACAACTAGCTTGTGATGCTACAGGCTTCTCAATACTACAGGCTTCTGATATGACAGACCTGTTCTTATTCTTCTCTAGATGAAGTTGTTAACAGTTGAAGTTATTAAAGATGAGAGAACAGCAAATCTTGTCTGTAGCTTGAAGGAGGAGAAAAGTAGTCTAGTAAGTACAGCCTTTCAGAGGTAAAATCTAATTGCTTCTAGGATGGAACAACTACTTTCTATAACAGATGTTATTTTTGGTCTTAAAAAGAGACTGGTGTTGAGGACTCAGTAAGTGTTCCTAGTTCAGCATTCCTTTTTCACAGCTGCCAATCAGGTGAACGTACTGAACTTTATATGATTCAGGTAGGTGCTGCTGGTAGAATAGGGTGATTTTCTTTGTAAGTCATTTGCCCTGAGTCTGCAGACAGTCAAGTGAAGCATGTTTCCTACTGAAGGTAGCTCTGCGGGGCTGAAACTGGTAGTTTTCAGCTCTGACTGAAAGGAAGTTCTCTTGACCTGGAACATACTTGCAGTGTCTGGAGGAACTGTTTGTCTGTTGTCCAGTCAGTCAGCCTCTGTTGCATGGGTTCAGAGCCTTCTTTCCACAGTTTGTGTGGAGAACCGATGTTGGAAGGGATAGGTGCTTTTGTGTTGGGTTTCCCTTGGGAACCAGAGTTCTTATAGCATAAATCAAGATAAATTACATTGATATAGCAGCTGTTCAGCTACTGTTTTTTGCCTGGTTCAGATTCTGAGTTGGCAGTACTTTGTCTGAAAATGCTCCTTAATTATCTGTATGAGGCAGTTGACGTGTGAGATGATCTTCTGTTAGAACTTTGCTAAAGGACATAATTGATTATCTGTGTAACTTGAACCAGATGACCTGCACTTACATCTTTTTCTTTGAAGTTAAAAGTTATTTTCTCTTAGAGTCCTTTGAAAGCACTAGAGATTTCCATCTGATCACACTGCTACTTGTGTGTCTAGTGTTACAGCAGAAATCTTGAGAATGTAGGTTTTTACTCATATCTTTTTTTCCAAATGTTGGGGCTGTTAGCTGTTTGTCTAGGGCAGTGCTTATGCTCATGAATCCTAAGTCCCCAGGGGAGTTAGGCCTGCCAAACCCTCAGGATTTTATTGTGTAAATTGGATAGATCAGACAACCAGTACTTTTTGTATTATTGTATTATTATTATTATTATTGCTATGTTGTATATTATTTTGTATTATGCTGTCAACCAAAGCCCACTTCTTGGTCACAGCTGCAAAGCCAGCATGGATGCAATGGCCATTGATTCAAGATGTACATTGTGCACCATGAAGACCAAGTTCTTTGAGCTCCAAATCTCTTTTGCCAAAGGCCAATACCCTTTTCCCTACTTCAAAGGAAGTATTACTGTTCCAGTTAAAACCATAGCGTTATAATAACAAGTTATATCCTAGGTATGCATAGAATACGAAGACCTGATGAAAATATATCCTATAAAAAGAAAGGCATTTTGTTTTCCCTCTCTCTGAAGAGACAAGATCTTTAAGCAACCAAGTGGTCCCTTGTCAGGTGGATTAAGTTACCTATTAAAAGGAACTAAAGTCTCAGACAAATGTGAAGAATTTTGCTCATGATGTTGCAGAAAGAAAAGCTTGCACTTCATTTTAGAAGCCTTTGGGGTTCCAACAATTTCCTTTCAACATCTGAAGTTTTCTAAGGAAGAGTTTTCTAGAGGTCTCCTTCAGCAAGAAGTCCTGCAGTCCTTGGTCTGTAAAAAAAAATTCTTTTTCAGGCAGGAAATGATGGAATTTTGGACTTTCTGTTTCCCCTTACTTAATGTTCACTACTCATTATTTTCCATGAGTCACAGAGATGTGGGAGGTGTTTGATGCAGAATGGAAAATTTCTTACCTGATAACTTTTTTTTTAAGGTAACAGTAGAATCTTCCTCAATTTAACTCCCTGTAGTTTAGCAGCCAAGAAAAATGTCAGCCTTGTGCGTTTTTCTAGACCACTTATCCAGGTTCACATAGCTCACATGATTAGTAGAAGTATTCTGCTACCAATAGTCTTGAAAGGTTGACGAAGCACTGAATGGCTCTTCTAAGGCACAGCTGAAGAGGAGGAGACGTTGCTGAGCTATCCCTGGAATTGTAAAGAAGTGAAAACTATCTGATGCCACATACAGTAATGAGGAATTCCTGAGCCTGCAGGAAAAAATACTTGCAAGAAGTTTTCAGTGCTTTAATGGATACTTTTAGCGAATAGCTTGCACACACTGTTATCTTCATGATTATTGTTTCCTTCAGAGCACTGTATTTAACATCTGAATTAGTTGAACAGTAAGGATGGTTGCTTGATATGGCAGTTACCATCTGCACAGCCAGTTTTGTGTGTCAGTAATTCTCTTTGTTCTATTGTTGAAAAAAATCAGATTTATAACTTAAAAAGTGGTTTAAAACACAGTTGTTACCTACAGCTTGTTATGTGTATGATATTCTAGAATTGTCACAAGAAGGATGTTGAGGTTCTGGAGCAAGTCCAGAAAAGAGCAACAAAGCTGGTGAGGGGTCTGGAGGACAGGCCTTATGAGGAACAGCTGAGAGAGCTGGAGGTGTTTAGCCTGGAGAAGAGGAGGCTGAGAGGAGACCTCATTGCTCTCTACAACTACCTGAAAGGAGGTTGTAGAGAGGAGGGAGCTGACCTCTTCTCCCAAGTGACAGGGGACAGGACAAGGGGGAATGGCCTCAAACTTCACCAGGGGAGATTTAGGCTGGAGATTAGGAGGAAGTTTTTCACACAAAGGGTCATTGGACACTGGAACAGGCTGCTGAGAGAGGTGGTTGATTCCCCTTCCCTGGAGGTGTTTAAGACACGGGTAGACAAGATCCTAAGGGACATGGTTTAGCATTTGATAGGAATGGTTGGACTCGATGATTTGGTGGGTCTCATCCAACCTGGTGATTCTGTGACATTACTAGCAAATTTAATTGGTTAGCAAAGCAAGTTAAAATTCCTCAATAACCTTTTCGTTTTGGAAGATGCTGTCTGTTGCAGTTTCCACTTGTGTTCTTGTTCTTTTGGTGATTTTAAAGGAGCATCTCAGTTTCACACATATAAAATTCTACCTTAACAGATAAACAGTGCGAGTCACTTAATTGAAATTACTGAATATGTTATAATGATGGTACTTTTCTGTATGCCAGAGGAAGTGTAGCAGATATGTTATGTATTGTTTTGTAGCTTGCCAGAAGTACAGAAGTCTGCATGTGTTTGTCACTCTGTGTGCACTTGCAGAGTGGGCACTTGGGGAAGCCTTGAGTTGGAGTCTTGGTAGTACCGTAATATTTGAGAGATCATAGAAAGAGATACAGTACCATACACTCAAGTTCTGTGTGGATGTTACCTTGTACCTCCAGTGCTCAATAGAGGCAGCTACTTCATCTTCTCATACTGTTCTCTTCTGCAAAAATAGCACAATTACAGAGATATATGGTGTATGATTTAGGCATCAGCTGAACAGACGGTAGATTTGAGCTAGTTTAAATACATTATATTCTCAAAATAGTCTATGTAATAGCTACAGTATTCATCTTTTAATGCATTTAATACATTAGAATGTCTTTTGTCGTTTTCTTGAGGGATAATCAGATTATTGAAGAACATAGCTCTTGTTATGGCAACCTTGAAATTATGACTGCAAAGCAAATACAACTCCCCCTCCCCTAACGTGAAGAGAAAAAATAAATGATTAATTGCATACACATCCTACACAATTTTCATATGTACTCTCCTGTTGCTACATAATTGTTCTCAGTGCGGATCACTGCTTACTTTGTAGTTACTTTTTTAAGAAACGCTCCTCAGTTCTCAGGTCATCTTGTACCTATTAGTGTTTTTAAAAATTATTGAGTTCTTAAGTGGTTTATTGCATTAATATGAATGAAAATAGTAACAGAAATAAGTTGATCCTTGAAGATAGGTATTGTTTTAGTGGATAGTGTCACCTAGCTTAAAATTTATGCTCATCATCATCTGGATATCTGGCATTGTGAGGCTGCGTAACTAAGCGATGAAATTCCAAATCGACACTTTTGCATGGGTCTATATGAAAACAAAATTATGTGGGTTTTTTCTGACTGTTCATTCAGGGATTTGAGAAGTGCAGATTCAAGCATAGTCTACGTGAAACAGGAAAGATATTCAGGTAAAAATGTCTTGAAATATAGTCTACTATGCAACCTGAATTTGTCCAAAGCCCCAGTTGTTAGCTGATGTTATATTAATTTGATTTTCAATTTTTGACTCTTAAATGTGATATCTCTCTGTAAAAATTACTTTGTTCCTAATGTTTAAAATCTGTTTCCAGGCTGCAAGCTGCTATATAAACAAGACTTTGCAAGACGGTTAGGACTGAGATGTGTTACTTGTAATTACTGCTCACAGCTGTGCAAAAAGGGAGCAACTAAGGAACTTGATGGTGTAGTGAGAGATTTCTGCAGTGAAGAGTGCTGTAAAAAATTTCAGGACTGGTACTACAAGGCAAGTAACTCAGAATTTTTGACAAGAGCTCCACAGTGAAAAAACCCAAAAATGCACATGTGAGGATATCTCAAGTACTGTGCAGCAAATATGGCTTACTTCAGCAAAGCATTTGCTACACAATCAGCAAATGAATTAGTTTAATCGTTTGAGTTTTCTTAGATCATAGAGCAGCATTTCTACCATCTGATTTTATTAATTCATTTGGCAACGAAGTCTCGAGTTCCAGAAAAACAAGAAGCTACTATGTGTATTTGTTGCTTTACAATTCCAATTTTTTTTTCTCCTCAATCAATACCATCTTTTTCTGATTGAAACTTCCTCAGTGTCTATTCAGAATGTCAAAAACACTGTTAATAGTAGCTGGATGATACCTTGAGTTGACTGACAGTAAACTAGGTTATCAGGATTTTTCTTGTACCCGTTTTTGCCTCCTTTTTGCCTTTTCCCTTCTTCCACAGTTTGAACTGCAGAGGCTCTGATTGTTCAGTATTTACCAGTGGAAAGGATGCCAAAGGGAAAAGCAAGACCAAATGGATTTCTAATAAAAATTGAAATCAAACAGATGGCATCTTTTTCTAAATCTCGGGAAGCTTAACTACCTTGTGAAGCACAACCAGCAAAGAGATGTTTTGTTTTCATTTTTGAAAGAAAGAAAGGTGAAATTGGACTGGGTTTAACCTGTGATTAATACCATGGATAAAATATTTGATCTCTTGTATGAACATCCTGGGAAGCTACACTGATAATATCAAAACAAGAACTACACTTGTGGATGCAGTTGCAAAAAAGACAGTACAAAATTTATCACCTTACCAAAACTCTGTACATAGCCTGAAAGGCAATAAAAAGCTTGAAATGTTAGAGGGCTAGGTGTAAGTCCTGTAATTGAAGATGATCTGCCTGCCATAAAAGAACTGAATCTTAAGAAGTATCTGATATTTTGGAATGGCTGTTTCCAGAAATGCCATTATTTTGAATAATGTGTGTAGGGTCCTGTTAGACATTCCTGAAAGAGAACTACTGAAGACCAGGATTTGTTGCTTCTGCCTCACATGAAAACAGGGTGAAGAACCTTGACTGCGAAGTTTTTAAGCTTACTAAGATGTCAACTTCATACAATAATATTTAATCTTTAAAACTATGCCTTTTTATGCCTTTAAAACTTGGGGTATGGGGTGAAATTTATCCCTGCATAAAAAGTGCCTTCCAATAGAGAACTTAATAAAGCTTTGGTGTGCTTTAGAACTCTCTTGGTGGTTTAGCAAAGAACTATAGTCTGGGGGTGTGCATACCAAGCTAGTTTTGTGTACATAAACCTCTGTGGAAGCTTGTACTCTGATTCTGGTTTGAGAATTACTTGAAAACTCTGACCAGGTTATCTTTCTGATCCATGAGATAAGGCAATAACTTAATTGGCCCATTAAGTCTGCTTAAGAAATGCCTTTGGCACTGTGGTACAGGAAAGTTAGAGATGATGCCATGAAAAGGCAATTTAATCTAAACAGACTTGCTGGTAACTTTTGATACTTTTGATGATGCTGAAATATTAGGTATTTTTGCTTTTTGAATCTTAACACTAGTTTCCCTAGCAAGTGTTACTTGAAATTGAATTGTTGATTTATTTTTTAAAGACTACCTAAAACCTTTGCCTAATTCAGTTCTGGTTATAAAAGTTTTGGATCTATTATAAGGGGTAGATATGTAACAGGTTGTGGAAAACTGTGCTTTGCTAAAATTGTGGGGGTTTATTTCCTTTACATCCTTGCTGGTATTTTCTCCCTCTTTTATAAAAGTCAATCCACATATCTTAGATTTGGTAGTGCCTTGTTAGCTAATGTTCTTGCCTAACTATAAATAGATAATAATCAAAATATGGGAAGACAGAATAGATAAGAACTCCTCCCCAAATTTGTACTTCATTTGCTGTTTTTTGTCTGTTAGCTTCTTGAAAGAATAGTTATACATGTATGAGCTTTGTCTCATTTATGCAATGTCCAGTGTTGTTTTGGAGTTTCAATGAATGTATAAATGAAGATAAAAAAGTAGTGATAACCTAGAAATGTTTTAACACCAGCATTGTGTTCATTAAACAACTGTTTGTCTCCATCTCTTTGTCTACTTTTTTTTATGGACACATCTTGCTCACAGTGTTATCTGGAAAGCATCTTAACTTCTAAAAAATAATGAATTATTATGGGAGAGCTTCCCTAAATGCCAACATTCTCTTCTCAAAAAGCCAGAAGAAGGTAGCAGTGATCGAAGTACAACAGACTGTTACCTAGAAGTGTTAGGAGCACATCAGGCTTGTGTAGAAGTGTTCTTCAAACTTATTGTGAGGGATTGAAATGTAAAAGACTAGTTTAGTTCTAGTCATCTGTTGGGTGACAGCTAGACTTACCATTTGGTGCCAGGTTATGAGGAAATTTCTTCTGTATGACCTCTATACACCTCTAAGACAAAAGGTAGAATTTTTGGTGTCGTGAGGTTAAACTCCCTAAGTTATTGGAGCTCCTCTTGTAAACTACAATTACATGCCATGGTTTGGTTGTTAATCGGAAAAATACCTGAGAAATTTCAGTATAAATATTTTAGTAGCCTGATGATTAATGATAGCTTCAATCATTTGATGTTACTTTTACTGGAGCATTGAAAGTATCTTTAAAGGCAGTATACAGGGCTGACAACAGCACAGAAATCTATTTCTTCAAATATACATTGTGAAACATTGCTGAAAACTCTGCAGCTTAAGTGTTCTTACTGGTATTCAAGGCTACAGTGGAGCATTGATTGAGCTGAGCATGTACGGTGATGACTGTGTTCAGCAGAGGTCAATTGTCTTCATCTTCAGTAAAGACTAAGTAGGAGGTAGAGACCTATAGTCTGAGACCTAGAAAAGTTGTGGCTGGTGAGCTTGAATAGCAATGGTTGTCAGCAGTGGTAAAACTTGAAACAGAGGAGCCAGCATTTATCTAAATGGCAGCAAGACAGCCTTGTGGAATTGCTCTTGTCTGGATGTAGCCACGGTAGAGGGTAGGCATCTGTTTCAATAGGTGCTGTTTCACAGCAGTTGATCTCCTTCCTCTTATAATCACTCAGTCTCTTCCAATTTATTGCAGATTAAACTCAGAATAGACTCAGAGTAAGATTCGGTCAAGTTAAAAATAGTCCAGAGCATTGGAGAACATTTAGGAACAAGTCATTAGAAGTTTAAAAATGCAAATAAAAGCCCCACATGTGAACACTTTGGTTTTAAACCAAGTCTGGTGAAACATTAGTGATTTATACTAATCATCATGCCCATGACATTGGACCTAGGAAGATAATTAGTCCAATAAGCAATCAGGAGTGGCAAAGGAGTTACATCAAGTTGGAGCACAGAGTATAGGTGGACTTTTTGGGAATGCTTGGATGGAGCAGACTTGAAGGTGGGCGTTTTGGAGATTGAATTATAGTGCCAGTATCCCAAATGAAAACAAGTGGAAAGGGGGGAGAGAAAGCAGAAAATTGTGAATTAGCACTTTCACTTTTGTTTGATTTTTATGGTCAACGGAGAACAAGTAGGAAATTTCAGTGCATGGAATGGTGCGTAGTATTGACTGCAAGCAATGGTAGAATTATGGTGTAGCAAATGTAGGGATGAGAAGTGAAGCATCCTTATAAAGGAATCTTGCTAAGGAATAGTAATTTCCACGTGGAAGCAAACCAAAATATTTTCACCTAAATACCTTAGTAGCAGCGTGGGAGGAAACAATACTAGACTTGTCCAAAGACCAAAATGAAAGAGCAGAACCAGGAGAGGAAGAAACAGTTGCAGCAAAAGTGCAGTTGCTGCATTTGATGAGATTTATCACCTTTTTCTTTCTTTGAAGGAGAGAGAAAATTGAGCAGAAAGTGATGCTTTGATAGTCAAGCAGTATGCAGCAGGTTAGAATGGGTGAGCTTTTCTGTGCATAGGCCAACTGCCATTCCCAGCAATCAGTGTTAGGTGGGCTTGAGATTTAAAATCAGAGTGACTTACACAGCTTTTTGGGTTTTTACTTTTTTTTTTTCCCTCCTACCAGTATTTCAGCCTTTTGGTGGCTTTGGAAGATACATTTGCATGAAAGGTGTGAACTCACAGTTTCCCTGAACTGATAAATCTAGGTTATTTTGGCAACACTCCATGCTTCATCTTCTTCCCCACTTCCTTCCAAGAATATAACTTATTTGTGCTTTTGTCCCACTGATAACATTGCTGCTGCAAAATGAACTGTGGAATCAGCAGAATATCAAAGTGATAAATGGAATTTAAAAAAAAAGAAAAAAACCACCAAAAAAACAGCAAGTGAGGATGGGGGTAGATGCTCCTGCTGACACCTGCCCAGGGCAGGGAGAAGAGAAGGACCTGCCCTTCCAGTAGCACCTGGCACTTGGTGCGAGGTGATCCTGAAGCCCCAGCTTTAATTGCTCCCAGGCACACTAAAACATTTTTATTTAAGCTGAATATGTATGTAATTTTTAGCGTTGGTTATTCTGTTAGAATTGAGTTTGTGTATGATCTTAAATATTTGAAAATTACAACTGGGAGTTTCATTTCCAACGTTGTCAGGGGATGGTGCCAGACTGTTCAGAGAAAGAATTCAACGTTTAATTTTAAAATTTGAACTAATTGGCCTGTTGATACTTTTTTGGAGTTGCAAACACTACAGTTGGAACATTTTTTTCTTTAGTCATCAGAACCTTGTGCATAATTGCATAATGTTGTGTATGGTTTTACATATTAATGTTTTATGTTGCATACTATCATAACTTTCCTCTTCCTCTCTTGGCTATATTATTTGGTTGACTTATTTTGGATTTCAGAGCATCCATGAAGCTTTTAGCTTTTTTTTAAGGGCTGGTTTAGGATGGAAGTCACAAACAATATCAAGGGGAACAGTAGAGCAAACTATTCTTTACTTACTTCAGGATCTGAAACTGGGGCTGCCACTGTTCAGATAATTTATAGCATGGCTGATGAAATGTAGTGGAATCTACTTTGGAGAAAGTCAATGCCTTTTGTAGTGATACAGCATGAAATTACCATGTAGGCTGGTGAAAGATATATTGTTTAAATGTTTAGCTAGAGATAGAGAAGGACAAAAATTCTGCATTTCAAGTTACACGCTAACTAGCTTTTGTGGAGACCTCTTTAGTTTGAGGGCTGTTGCTGTCTATATGTCATAGAGAAGCCTTGGTAACTTAAGTTATTGAAATCTAAAATCACTGACAAACAACTAAAATAGTTAAGATATGGAAGTTATTTACACTGAAGGGCTGTGTTTTGATATCTAGAGAAGTGATTGTCTTTGTGACTTAAAAAAACCACCAAACTTTGAGGGAAAAAAACAACTCTACTTGTCCTCTGTTCATGAGAGGCATTAAAGACTTGCGAGGTGTGTTCTGCTCTTGTTATGCAGAATGCTTTAGTGGAGTTAATTAAAATTGATGCATAAAATTCTTTTACTGTCTGTCTAGAAATGAGCCGTTTATAAAGACTTGGTGAAACAAAGCAGGTTCATTCTGGGTTATAATTCCCAGTAAACTATTGAAAAGAAAGTCATAAATGTGCCTGTACACAGTGGTTAGAAGGTAGTGTAACTATCAGAAACACTACATGAACAAGACTTAACTGCTGAGTGGTAATTATTCTTCTGTAGTCTTAAAAATGTAGCCTTTTAAAATGTAGAAATATTTTTTTTTTTTGTGCAAAGCTTGCTTAAAAATGTCAAAATCTTCCTTTGCATTAAGGCTGCAAGATGTGACTGTTGTAAGTCTCAAGGAACTCTCAAAGAGAAAGTGCAGTGGCGTGGGGAAATGAAACACTTCTGTGACCAGCACTGTTTGCTCCGTTTCTATTGTCAACAAAATGAACCAGATCTGGCAACCCAAAAAGGACCTGAGAACTTACACTACGGTACGTGCTACTTTGTGGCTGCTAAACAGCGAACAAGGTGCTTCCTTTAAATTAAAAATTGAAAACTGCATGGGTTGTTTATTTTTTGTCATAAACGGTGCTATAGATCACCCTTTTTTATTTCATCATCCAAGACATCATTGAGCTGCTTGCTGGTTTTTGTCTTAGGTCTTTATTGGTTTTTCAAGAGCTGAAACATTGTCAGGTGATGAAATAGTTTTGTAATTACTTTTTGAAAAAAATCCATAATTTTAATTTAAGCGTAATTTTATTTGTCTTTGATAGAAAATTTTTTTTCTTTAACTGTGATCCGGTTTGTCGTTACTTGCTCTGTGGAAACACTTCTTTTCAAAATGTGTTATGGTCACAGAGAGCAGATACATGCACTAGAAACAAACAAAAAAAAAACTTTAAATGGAATGAATAGAAAATAAATGAAATTAAAACTAAATTAGAATGGAATGCAAGTATCAAGATAAGATGAATGCATTGCTTTTTATTTTTTTCTGTTGGCTATTAGTTACCGTATAAATTTGCTGATAGTGACTGACTGCATGTTTACATGGTTTAAATGGCAAGTAAGGCAATGTTCAAATAAATCAACCTTTTAGTTAATGTAATTATAGCAACACAAATTCTTTGTATGTCTCTTTTCATATCTGAACTTCTACTCTTCTGAAAGAGGCTGTAGTCATGTCTGGATGGAGCACTGATGAAGCGTTGGCCTTTGCATGAGGTTCAGTGCTGGAGTAAAGTGGTGCCTAGGGATGAACTGTCTTGCCTGTAGTTCTCACCAGCAACCAAGTACTAATCAATGTTGTTAATTTAATGTTGTCCTGATGATAGGTGTTGTCTGAGTTGCTTACAGAAATTTTATTAGATCCTGATATAGGGAAAAGAATTTCTAAAAAAAAAATGTTTTCTTACATTTTTAGATCAAGGCTGTCAGACCCCCCGAACAAAACTAACAGTAAGTACATCTATTTAATACATACAGAACATAATTAAATGTATTTAAAATGTGAGATCCCAGTAGCTTAAAGGGATGCTGTTAAAAAAAAAACAAATTAGTGTCTTTGAATGATACTGATCTATATTTATGGAACTTAGTCTTTTTCACATCAGTAGATGTAATTAAATTTTTAATGTTTATTTTTCATATTTTCAATGTCTTCTGGGAAACCAAATCATCAGTCAAGTATTTTAATGTTTACAGTGCATGAAAGTGTTGCTTAAAGGTTAATCCACGAAGGTGTGTAGATCTTACTCGTGTTTAGACGGATTAGGTATATTTATAGAGTAAAGAAAGGGAAGATAATTTCACTGATTAGTTAGAATAGTAAGAGTGATACCTTAGCTTGAAAGGCTACAAATAAAACTTTAGATCTTAAATTATAGTTCCTAAACATAGAATAATTGGTGCTCAAGGTCTGATTGGCCTTGCTGCAGGTGACGAAGTAGGGAAGTGTAACCTTTTGCAGGATGACTGGGAGGGTGGGGATCATCACTGGAGCTGCAACTTTCGTTTTGGGTTTTTGGTTTTGTCAGCTTGTTGAAAGTAGTATTAAGAAGAATTTTTTTCCTCTTAGCTTAGTGTATTCTCTTTAAGACCTAGTTTTGTTCTGATTTGTTTGTCTCATGGAAGATCTGAGAAGTGCTTGGGGTTTTTTTTGTGAAAATATTGACTCGCTTTGAAAGTATCTTGATGTCGTTGTAAATATACGTTAATCAAAAACACAGAAAATAAGATTGCTTAGATAAGTAGAGACATCAGACAAGCTAAACTGTCAGGTTAAAAACATCTAGTATTTTATCTTTAATAGTTTCCAATGATTTTAATTCAGTCCTTAAATTTATAAAGATCATATAAAAGCAATTTGTGGTACAATTTTTAAAATATTTTTTAGAAAGTTTGTGCCTGTAAAATAATGTCTGCTGCTGTTCTTATGGCTTGACTTCCTTCACACGTATAAAAGAATATCATATATTCATATGACCAAATAAAAGTGGCAGTCTCTTTCTTAAATCAGGTACTAAAACAGGTGCTAGGGGACAAAACCCAAGACTGGAAGAAGAGGGGGTTTTTTAACTGTTGGGTGTGAGGACACAGGTTCTGTGATGTTCTCAAGTATTTGTTGTCACTAGTGCAGAACCAGCAGGGGGAGCTCGAAGTTCATACTTTATTATCTCTAAATAATTTTAATACCTATAATAATTAAGAAATAAGGTATTTGCTGGTTTTTTTTTAAAAAAAATGTCATCTTTGTATGATAGCATAGTTCAGGAGTGTTAGACCTGGAGACCTTATAGTGAATTCTTCTCACAGCTAGAACAGTTTTTGAAGTTATAAAATAGCTTAAATTGCACTTTCATTTAAACAAGAAAGCAAAATTAATATCTTGAATAACATAAGTTTGAAGAAAAGAAGAAGAGAAAGAAAAATTAGCCAAAATTTGTTAAAATGCCAGCCCTGACTGAGCAAAATACGTTTCATTGCTGGCAGCGGCCGCTCGTTACTAGAAATGTGGGATAGCTTGCATTAAAGGAACAATAGTTGGTGCTGTTGTGTTGTTTGAGCTTCCTCTCCAGTATTTCATTTACAAAAAGTATCAACAGATATATTAAATGAAGATCTCTGTATTGAAGTCAGCGTGATGATGTGGGCATAAAAGATTCCAGTATTGCCCCAGTGTTCACTGGGGCAAGCGACCGATGCCTTGGTGTACCTCCAGTATTAGCATCAAGCTCAGAGCGAAGAGCCGATATTCTCATGCTTGCTGGCTTGTTGAGAACTTGGAATCTTTATAAGGACCCGTAAGTTAATAAGAAAAAAATGCACTAGGCAGAAAAGAAGAAGATAAGGGGCACATCTGTGGAAAATAGTGGGTTGCACTCTGTTGTTGTACTGCAGGTTTCTCACAGGTGGTAATTCACTGGGGTAGCTGCTGACTGGATACAGAAACACTATGTAAGGTTGGCATCCTCTCTATAAATGTGATCTCGCTTGTTGCCTCATCAGCAAGGTCCTTAATTGCTACATGATGTAACAGCACCTTCTTTTTTTATTTGCTTGTCTTTAGGGCTCAGCACCACCACCTTCTCCAACAGCTAACAGAGAAATGAAGAACAAGGCAGTTCTTTGCAAGCCTTTGACAATGACGAAAGCCACATACTGTAAACCTCACATGCAGACAAAATCTTGTCAGACAGGTAATTCTTGAACTCTACTGGAACTACTCATTTTTTCATGGCAGATATTTTTTAACTGTTACTGTCTTGGAACATACTGCAAATATTCTGAGATTTTTTTTCCCTTAACTGCAGGTGTAATATATGTTTGAGTACCTAGCAGCGTTTGCCCTTTTCTTTTTTCTTTTAACAGAGGATGATTGGAGAAAAGAGTATGTCCCAGTGCCTATTCCCGTACCTGTCTATGTTCCGGTGCCTATGAACATGTGTAGTCAAAATGTCCCTGTTCCTACAGCAGTTCCTGTTCCTGTAAGTAAGACTTCAGCTTAATTTTTAACTTGACATCCATTCACACACATAGAATCATAGAATAGTTTGGGTTGGAAGGGACCTTAAAGATCACCCAGTTCCAACCCCCTGCCATGGGCAGGGACACCTCCCACCAGACCAGGCTGCCCAAGGCCCCATCCTACCTGACCTTGAACACCTCCAGGGATGGGGCAGCCACAGCTTCCCCTGGCAACCTCTGCCAGTGCGTCACCACCCTCAGAGTGAAGAAATTCACCTTTATGTCTAGTCTAAATCTGACCCTCTCCAGTTTATACCCATCCTATCACCACAAGCCTTTGTGAACAGTCCCTCCCCAGCTTTCTTTTAGCCCCTTCAGGTACTGGAAGGTCGCTATAAGGTTTCTCTGGACCGTTCTCTTCTCCAGGCTGAACAAGCCCAACTCTCTCAGCCTGTCCTCATATGGAAGGTACTTAAGCCCTCAGATAATCTTTGTAGCCCTCCTCTGGACCTATTCCAATATTTCCATCTCCTTCTTATGTTGAGGATTCCAGAACTGGACACAGTACACCAGATGATATCTCATAAGAGAGAAATACAGGGGCAGAGTCACCTCCCTGCACATGTCTGGGACCACTTCATGGATTTGATTGTTCTCAGTCTGGTCTAGCTAAAGGATTGCAGGATGCTTCAGCAGTATTTAGTGAAAAAGCATTAGAAATCTGACAGTGGCACTTCATTTCCTGATTGTTCCTTAGGACCTCTCTGTCTGCTTTCAGTGTGAAAATCTGGTGCTGCTGAACATTGTAGGAACAATTCTGAGTGATCATTTTGAGTTTGCTGAATAGGCATTGAACAGCAAGTTTGGTTTTGGTGATGGGGAAACCGAAAGATTGTGTTGGAAATGGATGGCAGAGTGGGATAAACAGAAGGAAGAAGAGTGGATAAAAAAAGGAACCTTGTGCCAATAAAAGAAAATAAATCTGACAAATTTGTTATCACTTATGTACCAAATCTTATCTAAATGGTGGAAAACCCCCTAACCCTGAATTCTTAAAATTCTGTGTTTCACAAGCAAGGCACTAGAACAAGATGCTGATTAGTCCAAAATGTTAGTTTGAAGTTATAGTCAGACATGTTTGGAGCTCCGGAGTTCCTTCAGATCTTAATTTGACCCACAGTATTTTGACATATCTAATTTTTTCTATATCCTGTCCTACTTTCCCTTCTCAATCATTTGTATTGAATTTTTTAACCTGTCACCATTTTTTTTTGTTAGCCTATACTGAACTATTTCTAATCTTTATTAACTCTGTCCTTCAGATGAGAGGTGTAGAGTTTGTTTCTGTGTTGACTGCTTTTGATACCATGTGGCAGCCTATTTTTTTTATTTTTTTAATTGTCTCTTTCTCCCTCTTTGCACAGGTGCCAGTTCCAGTTTTCTTACCCACTGGTCTGGATAGCAGTGAGAAAATCCTTGCAGCAATAGAAGAGCTGAAGGGAAAAATACCCTCAAATCCTCTGGAAACTGAGCTACTGAACTTGTCAGGGATGTTAACTGAACATGAAGGAAAAGCTGAAGCTTCTGATGTGGCCAGTGAGTTTCCTTCTGAGTTTTTGACTCTTTGGAGTGCTGGGGCTTATGTGTTGGGTGGTGTGAAGAGAATGGGTAGATGTTTTTCTTATTTTAGGTGAAGATTCTTTGAATACAACAGTGCTACTGTGGCATTCTTATATGATGTTGAAATAGTAATTCTTTAAATATTTTTAAAGATCATTTTATCACATTTGGAATACAGAAAACTTTCTGAAGTCTGTTATCAGACTTCAGTGTGCTGTTCCAGACCTTTGCCTTTAAAAACACAGGCATTCTCTTAGCTTGTGCCAGCTCCCCAGCTGATGGTGAGCCAAGATTGCACACGCATATTTTCTTTCTGGCATAGCTCAAGCCAAGCCAAAAACAGTACAGTCTTTCTCCCAGAAAGCCTCAAGTCAGAAGTTTAGGGAAAGTGATCTCCGTAACTGTGTTTTACAGGTGTGAACAGAGCTTTCTCTGAACAGGTGGGTTGTGACAGGATTCTGATCTTATTATAGTAACACATTGCTAGGCACATGTTACATTGAGCGTGGGGAAGTGAGGACTGTTAAAACTAAGAGAAACACTCCTTTCACAAGTGGAACTGTGTTAACTAAAACGGGTGACCTAATCATGCTTCCGCTCTTGGTTGATCGTGTCCTGGAAGCATCATCTCTTTGAAGATAGTAATGCATCAGCTGATAGATCATTGTGATTGTGGTGCTGAAATAACTTATCATCCCACCAGCTCACCTAAAAGGGGAGATCTGCTTGGGACAACTTTGCAGCTGAAGTTCAAAAAATCCCACATATCATATAATGATATTTTTGCAGTGAACATACTTTTCTGCCCCTCTTTATTGGCTCTGCTTGCCAAAATCCTTAAGTCTCTTCTGTATCTTTCCAGGTGAATTTGCCTTCTCTTCAAGAAATCTAGATTTTTAAGGTTTCTTCCATGACTCTGAAACTTTGAGGTTTTTTCAAGCTCTTTCAAAAAAATGTCTCAAGGAGTGTTGATAAATGACATGTACTCATGCTTTGGACCTGGTTTATGAGGCTGTGGTCCCAGGAGACTTATTGGTTTCCAAACTGTTGCCATTTCCCCGCTCAAGCCGGACATTTCTGGTAGTTCAGTAAGGTTGCCATTTGCAATTCCTTGCTCCCTTCAGCAAAGTGCAGCTAGTTGAATGGGTAGAAGTATGGAAACGGAGTTTGCTTGTTTGCAGAGAACTGAATTTGGAGGAATCTGTCTTTGCCAGAAGTGGGAAAGCGATCAAGCTTTTGTTTATCTCAGCCTTCCTCCCTCATTTGCTTTTGCAGGATCTCTTTCACAGATTTGAAAGTCTGTTCTGTTGTGGGCAGAATCATGTAGAAAAAGAGATAGTTAGAATTGTTACACTTGTTTGAGTTCTGTGAGTGGTTGATATGATCCATATTCCCCAGTATTTGATTCTATGTGCATGTGTTTCACTGACTCTTCTTAATGGTGGATAGATGAGGTAGTAAGTATCTTTTCTGTTCAAAGGAAATCACATTGAATGACTAAATCAGAGATCCCAAGAACAACAAAACCTAGGATGGTGATGAGCAAACAAGCAGATTTTTAACTACTAGGCTTCTAATGTTCTAAATCTGGTTTTGACTGATCCATGTGTTGATTAAAATAAGAAACATTTTCCTTTTTTCCAATTCTGTTTGCTTTTATTTACAGGTGAGATAGTTGAGTCAAATCTACTAAACTCAGAGACAAATCTACTAAACTCGGAAACAAATCTACTAAACTCAGAAACAGAGGCACGGACAAGCTTGCCTGATGTTCCATATGAACCAGATCTTGATATTGAAATAGACTTTCCAAGAGGTATTTTTTTCTGGCATTTATTAAATATTATGAAATAGATGTTGTGAGCAGCCATTGTACTTCAATTCATCATCCTTTCAGAGAAACTTAAATGACTGCAAGATCCACTTGACTGACTCTATTAGGTAAAACTTTGCTGTGCCTTTGCAAGACTAAGGGCTTCCAAATGGGTTCTTCTATTTTTCTAAACACAGTATTTGAAACACAATGCAAAGAAAAGGGGGAATTCGCCTTCCACAAAAAAATCTGACTGAATCATTCAGTTTTGGACACGGATCATTGAATTTTGGATGTAAATGTCCTATATTATTGAAAACAATGAAAACATTCTTCAATTACCATGTTTCCATGGGAAATGAAATGATAGATTAGAGGAGAAATTACAAAAGGGTAAATTTCCCACTCGAGTTTGCTAGGAAATAGCAAAATTGTTATATTGTGCTTCACTTGTTAGCTTTTAGCATGCTTTTCAGGATCCCTTACCGTTGTTTTTTTCAAACCAATATTACCTGAAAGGTGTTAAAAAATGTTTCTGTTCACGTATTTTCAGCAACTGAGGAGCTTGATACAGAAAATGAGTTTTTATTACCTCCTGTTTTTGGGGAAGAATATGAGGAGCAGCCAAGACCTAGGCCTAAAAAGAAGGTAATTTTGTCATGCTTATCAAGAAAACAAAACCACACGAGTGTTAAGGGGTATAAATGCGCCAGATTTTGTGGGGTAAGAGGGTTGGCTTTCATGCCACTCTAAAATATGTTACTGCCTATTCATACCTGCTACCCCTTCTTGATGATGCAAATTGCTATACTTCAAATAATAAAATTACTTCAGTCCAACATTTGTTGCCATTAACTGTTGGATATAACAGGAGTGTAATTTCTAACTTCTGATCCTACTTCTGTTTCACTTTGGTAGACTGTTGATGTAATATGCTAGTGTTTGTATAAACACTGTGTTTTCAGTAATGCTTTTCTACCTTCTGCTTTGAATAAAACTCTCTTGGTTTAATTTGGAAGTAAAATGGAAGAATGTTGGCATTACCATAGCTTATAATGGGAACTATAACACATGCTGTATAAAATGTTTATAAGATTCCTTTTTCATTTGCTTGTATGTTTCCCATAGCTTATTTTCAAAAATCTTAGTTTTGACGTTGCAAATAAATTACCCATAGTCTTTTATTTAGAAGGAAGCTAACAGGAAATAGTTTCTGATGTCTGAAACAAAGCTGAAATGCTTTTATTGCAATAACTGCAGTAGATACCAAAGCTTTTTTTAAAAAGAGTTAACTTCTAATAAGATCTTCTAAGAATAAATTTGTCTTTCTAGTTTTAAATTGGGAGTCTAAACTATCATTATTATTGGCTGGACATGATCTGCATATCCAATTCTGGACGTGCTCTGATTTGGGACCGGTGCTGGCCTTTCCCTTGATGAGTTCCACTGAGCCTAAAAATTGACCTTCTGGCATTATTTATACCATCTTTAACTTCCTGCATGTTAACACAATGAAATCCTATAAATACACTGAATTATTTGGTGCAGCATGTGTTTGTTGTCTAATACGATATAACCAATATGGCAACTCCATCATCAAAAATTACTCTTGTCTGTGGTAGCAATCAGTTTGAAAGATGAATTGGAAACGTTTGTCAGATTCAGTAAATACTGCCCTAAGAAGTTTGTTTGACCCAGGAACTCTACCTACTGAATGAAGTGTGTGTTTCTTTACACTGAACCTTCAGTTTGTATTTTGGCCAACAGTTTGCTTATCCTGCTCAGCTTCTGTGTTAGCTGCCATCAGCGGCCGTTGGCAGCGTTAATCACTGTTTTTTTGATGACAGGGGGTGAAGAGGAAAGCAGTGTCAGAATACCAGTCTCACGATGACAGCTCCGAAAACTCAGAGTGCAGTTTTCCTTTCAAATACGCATATGGAGTAAATGCATGGAAGCACTGGGTAAAGTCTCGATATTTAGCTGAAGAGCTTCCAGAACTAGAGGAACTGAAATCAAGTAAGTATTTCTAAAAATCTGGCATTCAGGTTTTTATTTAATAGGGGAGAAGACCTCACACCAGGGAAGGGGTAGATTTCCCAACATTGGATGTGTAATATTCTTTTGGACTGGGTGCTAGACCGTGTGTTTGCTGAGAAAGATTGGGCCAGGTGGTCCTTGAGGTCCCTTCCAACCTTGTATTCTGTGAATTGCTATGTTCATCTGATTTTCAGCTGGAATTTTTATTGAAAGTTTTCACATGTGCATACTGTTTCCACAATGACTGGAATTATTTTACTGCAAATCTTCAAACTGCAAATTTTTGAAGTCTCTTTCTTTTCCTAAAGAAGTTTTCCCTACTTATTTCAAAATGCTGGCTCTCACACTTCTCATGCAGGCCAGGATAGCACCTTTGTGGCTGTTCTGTCTTTCTGTGACCACTTTGTTTGTTTGCATCCCTTTTTTTCCTCATGTTCTAACTCACCTTGGAGTTCACACCTTTTCTGGGCTTCTAAAATGCAAGGAAGAGGCATCCTGCTCTTTGTCCTGGAGAGAGATCTTCATCCGAGTGTGGTGTTACCTGGCTGTGAAACTCTGACATGAGGTGGCTTCTAATGGAGGTCCTCTACATGTACCTTTGCAGTGTCAGGGAAAAGGGGGATTGCTGCTAAACCTGCTGTTCTTCACCTCCCGTGTGCATCTCAGCACTGTTGTGGTTTTGCTGTTGGAAAGTCAGAAGCTGCTGTTTCCCCTGACAGTCTTTCTCTCCAGCACTGTCTTCACTTCAGCATCATGGGCCACTTGTATGTCGTCCTCAGCTGTGTATGACAGGATAGTTTGTCAGTGGGTGATATTGCAATTGCTTAATTAGACTTTGCTCTGGTAGCCTTGTTTGTTTTAATACAGACCTGACACTTGAACTGCTGAGTCCATTTAGACTTATTCATTCGTTAGTGGAGAGGACATCAAACCTATTTCCTGCTGTCCAGTCCAAAAATACCCCATGTCACTCTCACTGTTTAATAATTCTGTTGTGTAATATAGCATTTTTTCTCTATTTTACAGCGAAGTCTGTGAAATTAAAGGAAGATCTTTTATCACATACTGCAGCTGAGTTAAACTATGGGTTGACACATTTTGTCAATGAAATTCGAAGGCCAAATGGAGAGAACTATGCACCTGACAGCATCTATTATCTGTGTCTTGGGATTCAGGAGGTTAGTAAAGGTTATAGAGGTGGTAATCATAGCTGCTGGTTTGACTATAACCCATTTCAGTGGAAGAATAGAGGTTATTGGTTAGGAACTATTCTTAATATAATGGCTATGATCTGGAACATGGAGAGGCTGCTGTGTAAATCACATTGTAGAAAGCTCTCTATATAGAAAATGAGTCTGCAGGCCCGTCCTGAAAACGCAAATGTAAACTTGATACATCATAAGAATTTTAAGCTTCTTGCTGGGTTAAAGCAAGGAATTTGCAGTCAGAAAATGACAGTTTTTCCAAATGCCTTGCTTTATTTTGTTTCATAAGATGACTTAATGTAAAAACAGAATGAAACGGGGTATGAGCTGTAAACGTTTTACTAATTCAGTTACTTAGCATAGAGTGAAAACAAGTTATTTGAAGTGTTTTTTGGGGAAAGTCTAGTGACTGAATATTGCAGCCTGTGGAGAGCCAGGCTTTCTTGCAGAGTGCAGGAAACTGCCTTATTGACTGTCTTATACGACCTGCCCCTGAATAGTGATTAAGTTGTATTTCAAAGACAAAGGGAGTCAGTGTAGATGTCTTGTATGGGAAGGCAATAAGATATCGCTGGATAATTAGAAAAGGTATTGCACAGCTTATCTTTTAAGCAGAAGATGTCTTTATTTTTGATACATAAGGCAAATGTCAGATATAATAAGCTTTGCCGAGATCTGAGAACATGGAAAAATCCATGCAAGTTAAAAGGCAATAAAAATGCATGTGATGTAGAATGCAGTCTGTTTACAGGTTTTGGGATCCCCCTTAAATTGTTTTATACTTCAGACAGAGACATGAATCAAATAATAACTTCTTTTAATCAGAATCTTTTTCACATAAATAGTATCTTCATTCATTCTCCTGCATTGCAAGTATGAAAAATTTAATAGTTAATATCCTTACTGCCTGGTTGAAATTTGAGAAACAAGCATTCACTGGCATTGTAGTCAATATTGCCACAAGGCATGTTTCTAATTCAGCCAGCTTTCTGCTTCTGCACTTGCATGATATACCATCTCTCTCTGTCTTTCTGTTGAACTGAAAGTACTTGTATTAAGCTGATAAATGATACACAGAGTGAGGTATCTGTTTATAAAATGGAACTCAACTAATATTTTTTCTTTTTTCACCTTCCTCTTTGTGCTTTTGATATTGTCTGTTTTGTCTGCTGTGACAGCTAGTTCTGTGTAATTTTTTTTTTTCTTCTTAGCTCATCATAGCCAAAATTCATGTGGCACAATTAACGTGAGACCTAGTGCAGTGCTGGAACATTAGAGGAACAACTTGTGGTTGTGTTGCTAAAATTATTGCTTATAGTTAGTGTCCAGTGCTTATTTTGAGTGATCTTAACATCCCCTTTTCATTGGCACAGTTGTGCCAGTGCACACTTCAGAGCGGTAGGAATTTGTGCCGTGTTACACAGAGTTTGCATTTCACAAAGGCAGAGACAGCAAGTGAGGGACAGAACATAAGCATGTGAGCTGTCAAGGGTTGCAGCCAACATCTGTCTGCTAATGGCAAATTGTTTGCATATAAATATATGTTACCCTTCTGAAAAAAACAGTTTTAAATACATTAGGGGTACAGTAAATGCAGTGTCATTGTCACAACGTGCAACAAGACTCCATGACCTTTAGTATTTTCTTAGTCCTTGCCATCTGACAACCCTGATGTCGTTACTCCTGAAAGAGAATAAATCATCTGCTACTGCATAACAGATATTGTCACTGTTTAACTCAGAAGGGGCTCAGAGGACATTAAATGTTGCCATTTAAGGATAAAGTTGTGCCGAAGATCATTAATACTTTGCTAACTCAGAGTAAGTTTCTCTTCAAACAAAGAGAAAGAGAAAGCCTTCGGTTAAATCATAGAATCATGGAATAGTTTGGGTTGGAAGGGACCTTAAAGATCATCCAGTTCCAACCCCCTGTCCCTGACAGGGACACTTCCCACCAGCCCAGGCTGCCCAAGGCCCCATCCAGCCTGGTCTGAAAACCTCCAGGGAAGAGGCAGCCACAGCTTCCCTGGGCAACCTGTGCCAGTGCCTCACCAATATTATAGTGAAGAATTTCCTCCACATATCTACTCTAAATCTGCCTCTTTCCAGTTTATACCCATTGGCCCTAGTCCTATCACTCCAAGCCTTTGTAAACAGTCCCTCCACAGGTTTCTTGTAGCCCTTTTCAGATACTGGAAAAGATCTCCTTGGAACCTTCTCTTCTCCAGGCCAAACAAGCCCAACTCTCTCATCTTGTCTTTGTATGGGAGGTGCTTCAGATCTCTGAACATCATTGTAGCCCTCCTCTGGACCCATCCCAACAGTTAAAGAGCTCATCCCCCTGCACCAGAGCTATTGCACTCACTGTGGCTAAGTGTGGGCTCAGGGTGGAACTTTTCTTTATGGGAGTAATATGGTTCTAGCATAGGGGAAGTGCTCAGGAGTCTTCAAGTCTTGGGTTGTTTTTTTGACTTTGTAAAATAACTGTTTTTCTTAAAGGAAGCACTTGAAAAACCTACTCCAGCAAACTGTTCACTCAGTCAAATGGTACATTTTGTCCATTCAGGTTCATTTGCAGTTGCAATTGTTCTGCGTCCAGCCAGAAATGGTGTGATAGTGGGTTTGATAACTCTGAAGTGCTGGTCCTGAAAAATAATCGTACTTGAAAATAAAGGTATTATGTGGTCAGGCGGGTCGTGTTCTAATGGAGAGGGTTCATCTAGAAGAATGTGTTAACCTGCCTTGCTTTCTTGCTACATCATGGCCTTCGTTCTTTGTACCAGTAAAGGCTCAGGTTTTAGGGGTATATGGGGAGTGTGTTTGGTTTTTGCATGTGTAGTAATTGGGTGGTTTCATCAAAATTCAGGCTCACGGAGCTTGACAGATGTTTGTCTGAAGGTGCTGTGGGCAGCAATACAGCCTGTTCTCCACCGTGAAACTCAGAGGCATGTGCGGTTCCTTCCCATTCCCTGCAGTTTTGGTAGAGCTCATCTCCGATGGGAACTGCTTGTGTTAATCTTTGTCCCTCTAGAGTTTGTCAAGTAACAGAGCACAGCATTATGGTGTGGAAGTGAAGGTTTGCAGGTGTGTGTGGGTTATTGTGTAACTGTGGAGACTACAACACATCGTTCTTCCATAGACTGTGGTGCTAATGGTATAGGGTGCTTCATGTTTCTGCTGGTGAATTCAGGGCTTAGCCAAACTTTCTGAATCAGGAAACAGCAATCTTTTTAGTTGAGTTCTCACAGGCTTGTGTGGGAATTCGTTTTGAACCAGTTTACAGTTTCATTTCAGTTTCACTGCCAGCATTCAATGTGAGTGGTAAATGCAAACCAGAGAAAAAGAAAATTCATGGAAGAGAAATGTGGCAGGGAACAGAGAGGCAAACCCCACGAGGCTTGAAGTAAGCTGTATTGTCTGTTTTAGAATTGCTTTATAAAATCGAAACCGGTGGGTCTAGAAACAAGCACATTAGGAAGAATATTGTGCTTTGAAAAATTAGTTAGACGTACTGTATGAAATAGTTATCTAAATGAAGATCTTGCATTGGAGACTTCTAGGAAGTATATTCATTCATTTTTCTGTATTACGAAACTGAGTGCAAAGATAAGGAAGTCAAGATATGCTGAACTTCCTAATACAAACGGATACTGTGTTTAACGTTATTTCAAGTGTGGGTACAGAAATAGGTGTCATTTCCAGAAGTGAGTACGTTTTTTGTATCTGGCACTTGTATTGTATTCACAAACAACAGGCTTATTCATTCAAAGATAACACTGAAGTGGAAGATTTTAAGAAGCCAATCCTCTCTTTCTTAGAAATGTCTCCAGAGAGGATAATGTCAGATACTAGTAGAGCCCTCAGCCATTGTTTCTTGGTGAAGTTCAAAAGAGTTTCTGTCTGTAAGGTCAAGAAGATTGAGATAATTAGATTGCTGAATAGGCAGGTGCCCTGCACCATCCTATAATTTTTCTTGCACTGCTGCATATCACTACCACAAATATATGGAGATACTTTTTACTCCTGCTTCTGTATTGAAAATGCTTTTGTCAGTGTGTGGAGTTCACACTTAAAATATCAGGTTCAGGTTCTTGCTAAATGTTTTTCTTCCCTTGAAGGACCACATGAAGGAAACGATTAATTAATTGTGGGTTTTTTAAATGACTCCCCATTCACTGTGCAGTGTTGCTCAAAGGAGATTTTAGAGAAACATGTTAGAGTTGCAGGTAAACTATTATATGTATCCTGTTAGAAATTTACAGCTAAATATTGGGAAAGTGTCATTGCTTTATTTTTAGATAGTGTCGTTTTATAAACATGCAAGCATTGTACTGAAAAAGAACCCTGTAGGACAGGATTTGTTCTAATTTGGAACTAAAATATTGTATCTCTTTCTTTCTGTAGTATTTGTATGGAAGTAATCGAAAAGACAACATATTTATTGATCCAATCTACCATACGTTTGAACAGGAATTAAATAAAATCCTGAGAAGTTGGCAACCAAGCATACTTCCAGATGGTAATTTTCTTTTTTGTCATGTATGTTTTTAATCTCTTAATTGTTCTGTATTCTTAAGCATGCAGATAGATACAAACATTTCATGCATTGTGGTAGTAGTTGATTAAATATCATAAAGATCTCATCAGAGAGTTCAGTGAAGACTGTACCTGTTATTAATGTCTTGTTTCTCGCTAATCCATAATGCAAGAGTTGATTTTGCCACCGCCTATTAATCTTAAGTTGATTATCCATTTTTTGGAGATAGATTAAGCAGCTGCTCTTCGACCTGTGATTTTTACCTGACTTGAATGTATTTTTTGCCCATTTTTTCTCTAGGTAGATAGTAAGGCAGGCAGGCACTGGGCAATGTGCAAGTAGGGCTAACAAACTATGTATTTTAGTCTTTCTTATCTGTATTGGAAGGACTCTCTGCTATGGGTCTCCTGCTCCGGAGGATCATTAGTTTATGCAGAAAACAGGAATTTTCCCCAGCAGATCAATGTTGGTGCTGAAATGCAGAATCCACTGCTGTTCCATCTCTCTCACAACCCTCTTTTGAGTGAGTGCTTGTCCTTACCAGCCCCGTGCTTCTCTCTTCACGGTTCTAGCTTTTGTCTCTCTGGAAAGCCCTCTCAGTAGCCAGAGATGGTCCAAGAGTACTTTCCAAGTGAGATGTCCATTTCTAATAAGAAAGAAATTATAGCTATTTAGGAGGCCTTCCCTGAGCAGAATAAAATTAACTCAAAAATACAGTTTTTATGAAGGCGTTAATGCCCCTTGAGCATTTGTTTGTATGAAATAACATGAGGGAGCTGCATGTAAGCAATGCTGCTGAAGTATTTCAACAGAAATATCCTATACTGATATTTCACATTGGTTTTTGTCTCTTCCTGAAACTGTGATTGTCTGTCTTTTAAGAACAGGGTTTGGAGTGTGGACGTAAAGTTAAATATGCTTAATAGATGCTTCTGTCATGAGTTTTTTTTTTTAATTTTACAGTAAACAGTAGCTTGATTATTTTACAGTGGACAGTTTATGGGCTAATCCATTGTGTTTTCTCTAAATTTTTTTGAAGGATCAATATTCTCTCGAGTTGAAGAGGATTACCTTTGGAGGATTAAACAGTTGGGGTCACATTCACCGGTCGCTCTTCTGAATACTCTGTTCTATTTTAACACTAAATATTTTGGCCTGAAAACAGTGGAGCAGCACTTAAGACTTTCTTTTGGCACTGTTTTTAGACAGTGGAAGAAAAATCCTCTAACAATGGAAAGCAAAGCTTGTCTTCGATATCAAGTATCTTCCCTGTGCAGAGCTGATAGTGAAGGTACTATGGCAATTCCAAAATAAGTATTGCAGCAGCATCTACGTTGCAATCTTCTGTGGGGCATCTGGGCATCTTGCTGGGAGCCAGAGGTCAACGTTTGCATAAAGTTTACCAGCTCTCGGCTCCAGGATCTTTAATCAGAGCGTGTTGTCCGTGGAGACTACAGGGTCTGTCTGGAGAGCTGCCTGGAGGAGAAATACCTGGGGGTGTTGGTTGACAGCGACTAAACATGAACCAGCAGTGTGCCCAGATGGCCAAGAAGGCGAGTGGTATCTTGGCCTGTATCAGAAACGGTATGACCAGCAGGTCCAGGGAGGTTATTCTCCCCCTGTACTCAGCACTGGTGAGACTGCTCTTTGAATGCTGTGTTCAGTTGTGGGCCCCTCACCACAAGAAGGATGTTGAGGCTCTGGAGCGAGTCCAGAGAAGAGCAACAAAGCTGGTGAAGGGGCTGGAGAACAGGCCCTATGAGGAGCAGCTGAGAGAGCTGGGGTTGTTTAGCCTGGAGAAGAGGAGGCTGAGGGGAGACATTATTGCTCTCTACAACTAAAGGAGGTTGTGGAGAAGAGAGTGCTGGTCTCTTCTCCCAAGTGACAGGGGACAGGATAAGAGGAAACGGCCTCAAACTCCACCAGGGGAGGTTTAGGCTCAACATAAGGAAAACATTTTTCACAGGAAGAGTCATTGGGCACTGGAAGAGGCTGCCCAGGGAGGTGATTGAGTCACTTTCCCTAGAGGTGTTTAAGGCACAGGTGGATGAGGTGCTGAGGGGCATTGTTCAGTATTTGATAGGAATGGTTGGACTTGATGATCCGATGGGTCTTTTCCAACCTGGTGATTCTGTGGTTCTGTGATTAAATGATCCTTTTGAGCTCACTGGTCTCCACAATGCTGTGACTTTGTCATGGCTATGGGTTGCATTTCCAGTTTGAAGATGTGGATAGTTGTGGTGGCCGCGTTGTGGTACTTGGTGGGCTGCCCTCTGGGAATTTTACTGAAAAATGTAAAATAACTTCAAGCTATGGCTTAGATATTTTTGATTTTCTTCTTAAAGATAAAATTACTACTGGAAAAAGGAAACACGAAGATGATGAACCAGTATTTGAACAAATTGAAAACACGTCTGATCCAGCTAGATGCCCTGTGAAAATGTTTGAATGCTACCTGTCTAAAAGGTAAGTGTGATAGCAGGTGACACAGAAGTGCTCTTGAATAGAATCATATAAAATCACCTGAAACTATCAGTTAGTTTAGGAGGACGGGCTGGTAAAAAATTCTTCCTTTTACTAATCGAGTATGAAATGCAGTTGACCTCTGAAGTCTGTGGTATTTATGAAGGAGGGAACATAAGTGAGCATGCGTACTTGCAGAATTGAAGATATTTTCTTAGACTTGCTTAAGTGGACAAAATATTTCCTTGAGGGACCTTCTCCACTGCTTAGAAGATATTTCTGAGCTGGATTAAGCATGCATACAAACTTTAAAGTATAGCAAGTCATGAATTAAAGGATTTTAAGTGTCCAGCCCTTCAAATAAAAAAAGGAAGAGGAGGAATTTTACCTTGTATTTCTGTGCATCTCTCAGAACTACCATCCCATGAAGGGAACCCTAGGCTCTGCATTGAGAGATGACTGCATCAGGCAGAGGTATAAATAAATCTGATGTCAATGTTGGGCTTCTTTGCAAATCTGCCAATCTAAATAGATAGAAAGTGCTTCTGGTTTAGCAGGTCCTGGAAGAGTCTATGGTATCCGATAGGCTTGTCAAGTCCCAGGCGTCTCTTGGCTGCTCTGAGGACGTGAGACTGGCTGGGTTTGCACCAGACCTGACGTAACTCCTTCTATGAACATGGCTGCGTTAATCTTGTTTTTGTAACTTGCCTAGGTACAGCCAGCGTTTCATTTGTGCAAGATGTTGGATCTGCTAATGGACTGGTTTGTTCTGTGAAGCTGTTCTTCTAACAACTCATTTTTTCCCCCTTATAGCCCACAGAATCTGAATCAGAGGACAGACGTGTTCTATCTGCAACCAGAGTGCTCTGTCTCCACGGAGAGTCCCATCTGGTACACTGCCACTTCACTGGACCGCAACACGTTGGAAAATATGCTCGTACGGGTTCTTTTAGTAAAAGACATTTATGATAAAGACAATTATGAACTGGATGAAGACATAGATTAAAACAAACTTCCAAAAACTGTCAAGAAATCAAACAGCATTAGATAGAGTCATGCTGCTAGACCTTTATGATGGAAAACATTTCAAGTTTACCCTTCGTTTTATGAGTTTTGTAGCAGTGTGTACCCTCACCTGGGTATTACCATGTAAATAGTCTGTGAGTGAAAGTTTCCATTATTCTGTGTAGTGGTTTTAGGATACATAACAAACACATTTCAGATTCTGTTTTTTATTATTTATTTGATTAGATATGTTTGTAACTTTTTACATTGCGAAATATGAATGAGAATGTGCCATGTGTATTTTTTTTCCCCCCTCGTAGTAAGAGAAATCCACGTTGCACAACCCTGCTGTTGGAAGCTCCCTTGAAAGGAGGCTCTTTTAATGGGTTCTTAAACCGGATGGTTGTATATGGATAGCACTACTAAAGTTTAGAACTTGCTGTGTCTTTCAGGATTTTTAAATAAATTGTAAACTAATAGGTTTTTTACTTTTTAGTTACTGAAGCCTTATAAGGTTATGTAGAGAGATTCCATCTTATGTACCAAAAACTAGACAAAAGAGAATGCTGTCAGTATTGGTGTACTGTAATGTGAATCTATTCTGGTGAAAACATTTTTTTTGTTGCCCTTATTAAAACCTTAGTGTCCTTTCCTTATTTGTGACTCTTTCTCAATTGACCCAACAAATAAAATATATATATTAAAAAATAAATGAATATAAGCTTAAAGCATGTGGTCATCAAGACATGTATTTTGTAAAAAACAAAACCAAAATCCCCTCAAAGAAACAGAAGGCAAAAAAAAAAAAAAAAAAAAAAGAAAGAAAAGAAGAAAAGAAATGTCTGATGACATTGCTATATAATTCTTTTACATCTTTACTTTTCTGACCATATATACCGGTACCTCATATTACTGTAAATCTGTCCTTTGTAGCCTTAGCTAAAGGGATTTTAATGCTGCATTACATAAAGTAATATGATATGCTAAATTTTAAACTTCTGTTTGTGGTTGCGTTGCTGTATTTAAATACAGTCAATACTTGACTATGGGTGGGAAAACTCTTCTAACTAATGCCTCCATTCAAAAGCCATATGAGACATGAAGCTGCAGAAAGTCAAAAGCTAATTTTTCTGAAGAAAAATTTGTTTAATTTGTTCTGTATCTTTTCATTGTGCTTGCTTTGCATAAGGAGTCTGATTTCCAGATCTACATTTCAATGCCTAAGTTTTGTTACTTGCTCTTGTTTAACTGATGTGAGCAACATGATGGTTCATGCAATGGTTTCTGACTGAAAAAAAAATGCAGTAGAATATTCTGTAGTAGTCATACGTTTGGCCTTTCTAAATGACATTAAGCATCTGTTGAGAGGAATTGTCTACTACAGGGGAAACATTCTGTGTGTACATATATTGCCACCTTAGGATTTGTTTCCCGCAAGGGCTGCATGGCTTTCTCATTTTCCTTAGCTTAAAAGAATGCACATAGGGATACCTCTTTCTATATAGAGAAAATAAAGCTTCTGTTGCTTTGTTTTGTTAAGCAAATTTATTTAAATTTCTGCTTTTCTTGTGTGTCTATGAGTATGTATTAATTAACTTTAGAAATACCGCTATTTCAAAAGTAGATGGAGGTGTATATGCTTAATTTTTCTTTTTTTTTTTTTTCCTGATGGCTTTACCCATGCTGTGAAATCAAGAAATGCTACATAGCTGCAGTTGACAAGATCACTAACAGCTTCCCTGTGTCAGTGAATACATGAGGACTTGATTTTTTTCAAGCCACAACCCCAGAATGTGCCCGTGATAGATAAAAGTGACAAAAGTAAAAACTGTAATCGTGGTTTCATACTGACCTCTCTGGTTGAATGCCTACCTACGTTGAATTCTATTTTATGTGTAGCAATCATCATTACCAATTACCTGCCTAAAATGCATCATATGCTTAATCTGAAATACTTGATTTAAATACACATTTCAGGGTTTTGAAAATTAGCATTATGGATCACCTGTAGCCCTCTCTCTTTATATCAGACTTCAAGTCCTTCAGGAGGGGCCTAGGTCACTCCCTGTTTAGGAGAGTGTTTAACTGCAAACACTCTTTTGTAAGATTATGAACCTTTAACGTGAAGCTTAAAGCACTCTAAATCAGGACTAAAGTTAAATATGGGATGTGGTCTTAAAATGAGTTTAAATTCTTGTTCTCAAAGTCAGATTATAGCTTTTTTTTTTTTTTTTTTGATCTGGCATGGTGTGCAAAAATCATGCATTTTCAGTGCCATTAGAAAGTAAAAGATTCTCCCTGAAGTTTAGCAGAAATCACATTATTATCCTAAATTCCTCCTGTTTTCTACCCAAGGTTCGCTTTCCATGTTAGTAAAAATATTCAAATTGGGGTTTGAAATAGAAATTTATTTTTTTATGCATAAATCCATGTTGGAAATAAAAATGTGACTGTCAAGAGAATAAGTTTTATTCCAGAAGATGGAGCTATTCCACCATCAGCAATAATGGTTTTTAAGTGTTTTGATCGGATGTTATAACCTGCTGTGATATTGCAGTCAAGAATGCATCGTGGCTCAATACGTGCATTTTATTTCTAAATTTGAATGGTGATGCAAAATGCAACACAAGGCCTTCATTCTGAAAAAATAAAGACATTCAGTTTGCTGTTTTGCAATAATTAAGAGTACAGGGAAAGACATTTTCTTTGTAAGAACTGGCTACAGCTGGACTGGAATCAGGTTGGTGTCCTTGACTTACCTGCAGTTTCTTGTTCAGGAAAGCGTGTGATACCCTGTTCAATACAGAGTTTCCAAGATAATAACACATTGGGAACCTGCCCTCGCTTTCCGCTTTAACAAGGTGTGAAAGGGCAGCTGGGTTGTTCTGAGCATCTCTGTGAGCTCTGTCACAGCTTACCTGAGAAACCCAGCATGAGGACTGCCCTGCAGATCCACCCTGGACAGGATTTTCCAAGCTTCTCAAATCATACCAGCGTTTACTCTGCACCTCCTCAGTTTGAGATCAATTTTCACCTTCTCACAGGTGAAGGAGTAGCCTCAAGATTCTCAGGAGATCAGATGGCAGCAGTAGGTAACATAGATACAAAATATAACAGTGTGGGAAATAGTAAAAAATCAGTACCATTTTCAGAGAAGAAATTTCCTTTGTAAGTCATCTTTTTTCTATAAATAATTGTGTGTGGTCACTGAGGAAAATGTTAACTTTTTGGGGTTACTGAACTAAGCATAAATTATGACTTAATTTTTATTGAACAAAAGATTGTGGCTGTGCGGTAATTTCAATGTATGCAATATTATTTATTATTAATTATGTTTGTTTTCTCATTATCTAGTACTTTGGCCTGTGAGCATCTGTGTGAGCAGGTGGGAAAAAAAGGAGGAGTGACCCATAAACCTTGCAGTCCTAAAGGGAGGAAGCATGTGAGATAGAAAAGGTGTGAGTGGTGTTAAGGCACTCAACCCATTCCCATTTTCACTGATCTTTTATATTATAAAGAAGTGATTTTTTTCTGTTACATTTTCTTGGGCTTGTCTGCTGTTAGGAAAGGCAGTTAAGTGTTTTTATTTCCATTTCACTTTTCAGCTCCTTGCACACGTGTTGGACAGAATACGCTGACATTACACGTGAGAAGGAGTTAAGATGCAGTGTGAGTGGAGTGGCAGCTTTTCGATTCCTCTTGTACCAAGTGTGGGGAATCTCAGTGAAACTAAAATTTTAAGTGTTTTAAATCTTGATGACTTTTTGGCCCTAAAAGCGCTAGACCCTGATATGTGACTCTATAGGTTATAGTGACAAATGCTAATGACGCTTTATTGGCACCAAATGTTGAGTTATGCTTTGTTTAGGGTTAGAGTGAAGCTGTAGGGCTTGTGTGAGGGGTCTGAATGTCACCACAGCACTTGACGCTGTTAAATTGTTAAGTGTGGCAGTTTCCAGGTTCTCAAGTCAGAAATAAATTGAGTCAGCTTCCCTGGAGGTATTTAAGGGACGGGTGGATGAGGTGCTGAGGGGCATGGTTTAGTGATTGATAGGAATGATTTGACTCGATGATCCCAGTGGGTCTTTTCCAACCTAATGATTCTGTGATTCTGTGTAAGTCTTCCCATTAGTGGCTTTTTAATGTGAAATGTTGAAACCTGAAAGGCTCAGCACATGAACCATGGCATGGATGCTTGAAACTAGCATGTAAGGGGGCGTGCTTCAACACTTAGACTGATGCTAGTGGCTGTAACACTTAATTAGCTGTCTCTTTAGACATAGCAGGCATCTTACAGACATGCAAAGATGATGTGGGGGTTGGTGCCTGCTTATTGTGCTGCTCTGGTTGGAGCTGGCAGCTGCTGGTGAGCAGCTTTGCCTTGGCAGGGCCCCAGCTCACTACGGGTAGGAGTGGACAGTGCTCCCTTTCTACCTACAGGCAGGGCAGGACCTGCACTGCTTTCAGGGGCATCTCTCGTGGTCTTCCCTTTACTATCATGTTGCGTCAGAGTTTCTTGCTGTTGGGATCTGGTGGAAAATGTGTGGCTGCAACATGAGCCAAGTTCATGGCTGGGTGTGAAATAAGCCTTGTGCAAAGAAGGAGCTGAAATGATAATTCCACATTTTCCTTATCGCTTAATAAGGCATAATTGCACTTTAAGGTCACCTTTACAAAAACCGCCTCTCTCCCCAGCTCAGTTCTCACAGGCAAAACACCAGAAAGTATCTCAGTGAGACACTAGCATGGTCAAGTGCTTCAGGAATGTGTGAATGTGTCTATGTGATGGTGATTAGATAAACTGATATTCGTGGGTGAGGAAAGTGCAAACACGCAAGGAGAGGGATGGAAAAGGTTGCATCCGTTTTGGACAGTTAAGGGGGTTTGAGTCATGCTTCAATGGTCCCTTCCAAGTTTCTGTCACCTGTTCCAACCGCCTGCATAACCTAATGCAGGATTTCACCCAGTGACTGCTGAGTGCTGTCAGTGGGCATGGAAATGAGGTATGTCTTTAAAAGTGCTTAATTCGGCTAGTTGCATTTACAGGGTAGCAATGTGTTCGTGTTTCTGAATAACTGTATCTGGAAAATATTTGCATTTCCTTACCCAAGAACCAGTTGTCTTCATGGAGTAAAGCTGCTGATAACAGCAGTCGTGGCACATGATGGTAGAGAAGGATGTAGTTAAATCTCTGTATTGTGTCCCAGGAACCAGTGAGGCATCACAGTACTTCAACTAACTGTTTAATTGAATATTTTTCTACCTCCGGTGTCCTTTCTTTGTGAGACTGAAAGGAGAAACATCTCTGGATATAGTAGAGTCCTTGGAAAAATCCTTCAGGGACACTTGATTGTTTCCTCCTCTGCTGGCAGGAGGATGTGAGGGTTGTTCTGGTTGGGTCACCGGCCTTCTTGTTTATCATAGTTGGGAAAAGCAGCCCAGATTGTTGATCTCCTCTTGAAGGATGGTTTTACCCAGCAAACCAGTGCTGATGGCAGTCCTGGAAAAACAGCTGAGCAGAAGGATTTCTGCAGATATTCACAAAAGTAGTTGTCGCCTGTTTAACCTAAACTGCTGCCATTTGTGCCAAACCACTGAAAGTGCTTTACTAGTTTAAAATATTAAATAATACTTTATTCATAATGGTTGCTGAGTAAGCAGTATGCTTCCTCTAGTCATGAAGATGATTTCTAGTTTTAGCATGCGTTATGCAAGGCAATGTAAGTGCAGTATTTGCATTTCTAGTATTTCATTATTTTTTAAATATTCTACTTGCAAGTGAAGAGGAAGATTTCCAGTTCAGTATAAAGCTCTGTCACTAAGGCAAAGCTTGTAGCCCACCATCACTGCAAAATCACCATCATTGCAAAATCACCGGCCTCAGTAATTCTGGGGAAAAAATAATCCTGAAAGTCTCCCCTCCTCATTACATCTAAAACCAATTTTGATTTGTTTTTTCTTTAGCCCCAGATATGACATATACATTAGTACCTAACAGCTCTATGGTGGTCATCAAGAGAATAAATATAAAAATATTTTCAGTTGCATTTCCATTAACTTAAGAAATGTTCACAAAGGCTTGTAGTGATGGGACTAGGGACAATGGGTATAAATGAGAGGGGCAGATTTAGGCTAGACATAAGGAGGAATTTCTTCAGTTTGGGAGTGGTGAGGCACTGGCACAGGTTGCCCAGGGAAGTTGTGGCTGCCCCATCCCTGGAGGTGTTCAGGGCCAGGTTGGATGGCACCTTGGGCAGCCTGGTCTGATGAGAGGTGTCCCTGCCCATGGCAGTGGGTGGAACTGGATGGACTTTAAGGTCCCTTCCAACCCGAACTATTCTGTGGTTCTAAAAAAAGCTGCCCGCTCCGAGCTCTGGCTGTATCAGTGATGTTAGCCAAGCCACTGTCCATAATGCTTGAAAAGTCTTGGCAATCAGGTGAAATCCCTGGTGACTGAAAAAAGGGGAAAATCTCACCCATTTTTAAAAAGGATAGAAAGGAGGACCTGGGAACTACTGACCTGTCAGCCTCACCTCTGTGCCTGGGAAGATCATTGAACAGATCCTCCTAGAAACTTTGCTAAGGCACATGGAGGACAGGGACATGGTTTGGGACAGCCAGCATGGCTTTGAGTGGGATCAGACTTGTTGGTGCCAAGAAAACACGCTTACCTTGGAAAGCAGATGAGGCAACATGTAATCTATGACTTAATCAAATTCGTGACATTTGGGGTGATCTGTAAGTCTCACAGCCAGTAAAATCAGGTAAGACTACCTTCCCGATGCCTCGTATCTCTGTACCAAAATCCTACATCTGAAAGGGCATGTCAGTGGGTTCTGCTGGTGACAACACCACAGACTTTGCTAGGAGTCAATTGTCACCCAATAATTGACTTAGTCTCACCTCACTAATTACTAAGAAAAAAACCATGACATTTTGAATCCTGTGTTTGGAGGACAGGATCTCTAGCTATAGGATGGGTCGACAGGCCTAAATGCTTCTTTCCTCCTGAAACAGGGATACCTGCTTGGTAAGATTTGTACCTCCAACCATGCTGGATATTATCTGGAAAATTATAGTTAACTATAAGTCCTTCATTTTAAGATCTACCTTAATTTTACAATGAGTGAATTTATCATCATCAATCTCAAACTCGTTATACCTGTCTCTTCAATAAATCGTTCCATTGGTTCTTCTTGGTGAATCTGATCAATGATCAACAGGCTCTGACAAACAAACACTGGTCCTATCACCCTCCTGGAACTTCTCAGTTAGAGTCCTCCATGATTGCTGACAGACCTAGTTGAGCAAGTCAAATGTGTGAGACTGTTCAGTGAAAGTCCCACTTCAGACGCTGACAGGTGAATTGACTCTCAAACCTAAAAGACCCTCTTTGGATGCTGACAGGAAAGTTGACTCTGATGGGAGGGCTTCCTTTCCTTAGTCATATGTCAGGCCCTTTACCCTTTTAACACAATACTTCATCAAGAACAAGTCCTGCCTCACCAAACTAGTGGCCTTCTATGGTGGAGTGACTACATCAGTGGACAAGGGAAGAGCTGTTGTCTGGACTTCTGTAATGCCTTTGGCATCAACTCCCACAACATTCATCTCTCTAAATTTGAGAGAAAGCCAACCATATCCTGGGCTGCATAAAAAGAAGTGCGGCCAGCAGGTTGAGGGAGGTGACTCTTCCCTCTACTCCACTCTGGTGACACCCCACCTAGACTACTGCATCCTGCTCTGGAGCCTTCAGCACAAGAAAGACATGGACATGTTGGAGCAGATCCAGAGGAGCGCCACAAACACAATCAGAAGAATGGAACACCTCTCCTATGAAGACTGGTTGAAAGAGTTGGGGTTTTTCAACTCGAAGAAGAGAGGAGTCTGGGCAGGCCTTATTGCAGCCTTTCAGTACTTTAAGGTAGCTTATAAGAATGATGAGGACAAACTTTGTAGCAGACCCTGTTGCAATAAGACAAGGAGTAATGGTATGAAACTAAAAGAGGGTCGAGTCAGACTGGATATAAGGAACATATTTTTTACAATGAGGGTAGTGAAACACTGGCACATCTTGCCCAGAGAGGTAGTAGATGCCCCACCCCTGGAAATACATAAGGTTATGTTGGACAGGACTCAGAGCAATCTGATCAGGTTGAAGATGTCCCTGCTCATAGATGACCTTTAAAGGTTCCTTCCAACTCAAACTGTTCTATTATTCTAAGCAGTTTCTCCCACTGGGATTGTGTTCATTTGGGATCTCTGAGTGCAAGTAACACACCCAATACAAGTAACTTTTTTCGTTTAACAGAAAATGTTGTTTGACTATTAAGAATTTTGCTTAATAATTATATTTTTCCCTAGTATCAAACTTTTGTTCTCATAACAAAATGCTATGTGTCTTTTACCCTTTGTAAGCAGAATCACAGAATCACAGAACAACCAGGTTGGAAGGGACCCATCGGATCTTCTAGTCCAACCATTCCTATCTAACACTAAACCAAGTCCCTCAAGACCTCATCCACCCGTGTCTTAAACACCTCCAGGGAAGGGGAATCAACCACCTCCCTGGGCAGCCTATTCCAATGCCCAATGACCCTCGGCGTGAAAAACCTCCTCCTAATCTCCAGCCTAAATCTACCCTGGCAGAACTTGAGGCCATTCCTTCTCGTCCTGTCCCCTGTCCCTTGGGAGAAGAGGCCAGCTCCCTCCTCTCTACAACCTCCTTTCAGGTACTTGTAGAGAGTAATGAGGTCTCCTCTCAGCCTCCTCTTCTCTAGGCTAAACAACCCCAGCTCTCTCAGCCGCTCCTCATAGGGTCTGTTCTCCAGCCCCTTCACCAGCCTTGTTGCTCTTCTCTGGAAGCAGCTCATCTCATAGCAGCTGCATCACCTGCTGCTGGGAGGTCCTAGTCCAGTGGTGGCTGCAGGAAAGAAGTGATGTTTGTTTCCATGAGCTTTGAACATGGGTCAATGGACAGACTGTGGTGATTATGTTTCTCGGCCACAATGAGACTTAAATCAGTTAGATTTTTCTGTAAATGGGAATATTAACTCTATTTACTATGTATTACAGTAGTCTTTGCCGTATTTGATTTCTATACATCTTGAGTCAGAATCAGAGAATCATAGAATGGTTTGAGTTGGAAGAGACCTGAAATATCATTCAGTTCCAGCCCTCCTGGCATCAGCAGGGACACTTTCCACTACATCAGATTACTCAAAGCCTCATCTAACCTGGCCTTGAATATCTCCAGGGATGGGGCATCCACAACTTCTCTGGGCAGTCTGTGCTAGTGCCTCACCACCCTCACAGGAAAAAAATTTCTTCCTAAGATCTTATCTACACCTCCCTTCTTTCAGCTTAAAACCACTACTCCTTGTCCTATCAATGTGCTCCCTGATAAACAGCCCCTCCCCAACTTTCCTGTAGCCCCATTTAAGTACTGGAAGGCTGCTCTAAGGTCTCCTGAAAGACTTCTCTTCTCTAGGCTAATCAAGCCCAACTCTGTCAGCCTTTTCTTTCAGGGGAGGTGCCCCAGCCCTTGGATTGTCTTTGTGGCCATCTTCTGGACTCTCTCTGACAGATCCATGTCCTTCCCGTGTGGAGGAATGCAGAACTGAATGCAGGACTCCCAGGTAGGGCCTCAGAAGAGTAGAATAAAGGGTCAGAATCACCTCTCTCAACCTGCTGGTCATGCATCTTTTGATGCAGCCCAGGATATGGTTGGCTTTCTGGGCTGCGAGCACATATGGTCGGCTCATGTTGAGCTTCTCATCTGCCAGCACCCCCCAAGTCCTTCTCTTCAGTGCAACTTTCACTCCATTCCCTGCCCATAAGTTCAACAGTCATCTTTGCAGGAGAAAAGACATGTGTCAGCAGGCAAGTACATTATCATAGAATCATAGAATCACCTGGTTGGAAAAGACCCACCGGATTCTCGAATCCAACCATTCTTATCAAACACTAAAACCATGTCCCTCAGTGCATTATATATAATGATACTCCATAATTTGTGCTCATTTTCAACATATTTTTCGGCTGTTCAGCGTTGTAAAAGATGTTCTGGCTAAAGAGGAATCTCACTGGCAGCGCCAGGCAAAATCCCCTGTGCTGTGTGAGGGAAGGCAGAACATGGTGTAGCCATTACATGTTTGTCAGTGAAGCAAAAAAAATATGATCAGGTACAGATGTGGAAAATCTTAGAGTTACACAAGTCTGTGGCATTTGGTGATAATTTTTTTTTTAAAGTAAGAATGCAGGCAATCAAAATCAGGTCCTTAAATAGTATGTGATGTCAGCATCACATATTAAATTAATATTGTATTTCTTTCATTAAAAATGAAATGATACATCAAATCTGTCTACAGGCATATGTGCTCTTGCAACAGAAGACAATTGTTTGAAATCTTTTTCTTTCTTTTATTGACAAATTTGGTGTTGCTGACAAGACGAGAGCCTTTTTATGCCATTGTGTGGGGCGTCTGAGGTGGTCATGTGAGCTTGCGACACTGCCAGTGCCTAACAAAGCCCACAGCGCATAACTGACACCACATATAATGAAAGCTCGATGTAACCACATTTTTGTCAACTCTGTGAAAACTCAGGAACACAAACAATGCAGGTCTCAGAGTTTCATATTAAAGCGAAATGAGATACATTAATTAGTGGGTACTGTTAACAAGAAAAAGATATTTTAAAATATCAATTTTATTTAAGACTGGGGAGAAAACAGTAATCTAATTTCAAACCTCACCTTTTTCCAAACTTCTCTTTCAGTGCTGCTGGTTTCCAGGCATACAGATGTTCTACAATAAAGCAAGACAAGACAGAACCAACATTAACCTGAAAAAATTTAAACATACATATATAAGATTAAAAAGCAGTTGGGGTGTATGTGTAGAATTTTGCACTGCATGTTTTTCTTTTGTTTTTGACAGCCCAAAGAGAAATGAGAGGAATGAGAGAGAGCAGAGTGCAGCAGGAGACCCCGTCACCCTTAGCTGTGGAGCATGTGGGTACCTGGACTGCAGGAGGATTGACCTGGGCAGCGATGATTTGACAGCAGACGCTGTCAACTTGGAAGGAAAGGTTTTGGGAGACAGCGCCAAGTCACCATCCCTGGAGGTGTTTAAGGCACAGGTGGACAAGGCACTGAGGGGCATGGTTTAGTGTTTGATAGGAATGATTGGACTCGCTGATCCAGTGGGTCTCTTCCAACCTGGTGATTCTGTGATTCTATAAGTCCTGGTGTCCTGGGAGAAGTGGCTGGGGCTGAGACAGAAAACGCTGTAACAGAACAGGACTGCTCTGCCACCTCATATGGAAGTTACTGCAGTTTTTTCCTGACATCTCCTTCATGATCGGTTGGATGGGGACTGAGCTATTTTCATGTGCAGAGAGAAAGAGGAGCATCATGCTGAAGACCATATGCCACATTGCAGGGGCAACTTGATAAGGACAATGGACCGATTACACAAGAGCATCGTGCTGAGGACCAAGCATCATGTGTATGGGGCCAACATGTACACAGGAGCATACAAGGGAGCACCACTCTGTGAACAGGTTTGGACAGTGGTCGCAGCTTTTATTTGTGGCAGTTCCAGGAAATGTTCAGAGGTGAGTTGGGATGATCCATACACACGATCACCACGTCCTTCCTTGCACGCAAAGTGACTGTACTCTTGAAAAGAAAAATTGCTGGCCTAAACTGACTGTGCACACTGCCCTGGAGCCCAGAGCAGTTAAATTCTGCAGGTCAGGGGAAGCCTTAGCTACGTTTCCTTCTGCGTTCCCAACATCTTGGTTGGAAGTGCTCAGCATCAGGAAAGAACTTAATTGCAATAAAGAGAAGGTGCATCCTGGTGGGATCACTCTTGGATCTGTATCAAGTTCGTGGCACCTAGCACAATGGAGAATCATAGAATCACCAGGTTGGAAGAGACCCACTGGATCATCGAGTCAAACATTCCTATCAATCACTAAACCATGCCCTTCAACACCTCGTCCACCCATCCCTTAAACACCTCTAGGGAAGGGGAATCAACCACCTCCCTGGGCAGCCTCTGCCAGTACCCAATGACCCTTTCCATGAAAAATTTTCTCCTAATGTTAAGCCTGAACCTCCCTTGGTGGAGCTTGAGGCCATTCCCCCTTGTCCTGTCCCCTGTCATATGGGAGAAGAGACCATCACCCTCCTCTCCACAACTTTCTTTCAGGTAGTTGTAGAGAGCAATGAGGTCTCCTCTCAGCCTCCTCTTCTCCAGGCTAAACACCCCCAGCTCTCTCAGTCGCTCCTCATAAGGCCTGTTCTCCAGCCCCTTCACCAGCTTCATTGCTCAGAAATAAGGCCTTTTGGGCAAAAGTGTCTGGGAAGAGGTTGTAATGGAGTTTCTAACTCCTGAAGTCTCCAAACTGAAGATGAAAGCCCTGAGTGACCCATGGAAAAACCAGCAAGGAACAGTGTGGTCTGGGGCCACCCAAACCACTGACCAGGGAGAAAGGGTGTGAAGGAGGTTGGAGAGGGAGCAGGGTCTCAGGCTGGAGGCAGAAGTGAAGGTGTCTACCATGCACTCATGGCACTGGTAACTGTAGTATCAAAAGCTGAAGAAACAAATCTAGAGAAAATAATTCCAAAGGAATGAAAGGAAGAAATTGTTCAAAAGCCTGGTGGTCTGCTGCCTGCTGGCTGTGGCTTCAGTCCGTGGCTTCTGCTTCACCTGCTCCAGGCTTCTTGTGGGCTCAGATGGGGGATACTTGAATAATGGATATGTTTCGTGACTTGAAGATACACAGAAAAACTATTATGGCTCTTCAGACCAAAACACATCTCTGTGGTGGCTCTTGGAGTGAGAGACGTTGAGCATCACTTGGTGATTTAGATCACCAGCACAGCAGTAACACTGATTAACGGAGTAGTGACTAAGGGCTGTGAGGAGGAATTCCCCTTGTGCATTGCTAGGATCTCCATCACAGCTCACCCCCTCAGGTCCCTCTAAGTTCAGTAAGAGAACAGGCAGTTTGGGGATGCAGCTCTCTGTTGTGCAAAACACGGCATGGATATCTGAAATAAATTGGATGAATCACAGTGCAGAAGTGCCTATTTCTCACCAGGGACTCTAAAGGAACCCAGATTTACTCCCATATAAACTCAGACAGACAAGCTGAATCCCAAACCTATTTAAATAACTCCCAGGGTCTCTATTTTATCTCATCTACTTCTTTTTCTAGATGTAACAGATATAAATATGTTATATCCTGAGCTATCAAAATCAAGAAGCTATCTTGGAGGGGCGTTAGAGGAATATTTCCATGTTAATAGACATATCCCATCTGTTTGTTTTCTTAGCCCATGTGAGCCTGGGTGTCCTGAATTGGCTGCACTGACTTTTCCCAATGGCTCTCTGCAAACAAAAAAAACCCCCAAACCTGGAAAAACAAAGTAACAAAACCTCCCTTCCTTACCCAGGCTACAGGATATGATGAGATTGGTTACTACAATACCTACTACCACATTAGTTCTTAAATACTGCTTGAAATGATGATTTATCTATTACTTTTGTTGAATAAATGCTGATTCAATGGTAAAAACCACACCAGTAGAGTCTGGGTTCTGGAAGAATTGGAAGAACTCTGTGGTAGAGTCAAAACGATTTGGTTTTGGTGGGCAGGAGACGAGAAAGAACTTTTCCATAGTGTGGAGAGACTCCGGCAGCTGCAGGAAGGGTAATTGATTCCAACCCCAAACCCTATTCATGTGTCAGGGCTCTGCAGCCAAGTGCAAGCAAAAGGATGGCGGTTGACTGATGCCCATGGGGCTGGACCCAGATGGGAGTAGGATCTAGATGCAACAGGACCTTGAAAGTTGTGGAAAGGCAGAATACCATCAGCCACACTGGAAGAATAAAAGATCCACTGTAAGGCAGCCCTAAAATCTCAGTTTCAGAAGATACAATGAAAAATATATTAAACTATGAAAAACAGTCCCAACCAGGATAACCAGCCTCTTCAAGGTTTTGGAAAGGTTTTGTTTAATTTTGAAAACCTGAGCAAAGGGGAAGTTAAAATACTTTAGACTGCGGGAACATCTCATGTGTTTTTTTATCTCTGCACAGGGATTTGTTCACATCATTTTTTTGAGGGCTACGAGAGATCTACTTTCATTTGACCAACCAAAAAAAAAAAAGACCATTGGAACAGACTACCTCTTTGTTCAAGAAGATGTGAACAGTTTAGGCAGGAGTGATAAGCACTGTCGAGAAGGGCTTTGAAGTAAAGAAACTGAGGTATTTTGACTCAAATAATTTGGATTTTTTTCCTTGGGAAGGATAATTGCCATTGGGTAGACACTAGCCATCATTACTCACCTGTATTTCAGCAAAGGTAGAGAAGATTCAGTTCAGAAGATGAGTTAAATTGGCCCAGCCAGTGGTTTAGCTTGGAAACATGCAGGTGGTCACACCTGGGGCTCAGGAACAGGGTTGTGAGGACAGAGAGACATTTCCTGCCCTAACTACTCCACACACCTACCCAGCAGCTTTCACTTGGCCCTGTTTGTGTGTATGGCTACCATAAAACCGCTAAATTAAATGAAGTCCAGACCAAATCCCCAGCTCTGATGCACCAGGGAGACAGCATCCATGGGGGTCCAAGCTAGCTGCATCTCCAGCAGGTTTTCCATGGAGAGGAAGGGCCCATAACAGAGCCCATAAAAGGGTACTGTGAAGATCAGGTGCCCAGGGTTTGGACTAGCAGTCTGCCCCTTAGTTTTGTCAGCAGGTGACTCCAACAGATAGGCTACAAGGGAATAAAAACAAGCAAAAATCATGGCAATGTAAAAAGGGCAATGCAGACTTTTTTCAGTGAGTAAAAGAAGGCAACAGCAAAGAAAAGTGAAGGGGGCAAACATTAAGCCAGGTTAGGAGTTAAATGAGTAATGATGAATAATGATATCCAAGCATAAATAGCAGAGAAACATAAACATCCAGGGTAAACCTCAAGCTAGGTTTTCTTTGGAGTTCAGACTTCCTCACCACGGCTCCACCTGGATGCTCTTGAGGCAAAACACAGCAGAAACAGGCTGAGGCACCAGCCGCAGAGTGCTGGAGTCCTTCCTCCACCCTCACCCCAAACTCCCGATATTGGCAGCAGCCTGTTTGCCCCTCCACCAGCCTTGAGAGCCCTCGGCACAAACCTGCTGGTGGCTCAGTTCTAGCAAAACTTGTTTTGCTCATCTTCAAACAGTACCTACCTTCCTTTTGGTTTCACATTGCTTTGATATGCAGTGCTCTCGAAAGAGAGTAAAACCAGAAAGACTTACAAGAAAAAAACATCTGGTTTGGCTGTATCACTCAATACAGACAAGAAAACCTTTACTGATGTTATCAGCAAACCACGTATAACAAAGTTGAATCATGAAGATGTGATTGTGCTTTATTATAGCTTGATTTCTTTCCCAAGCAATAATTTGACATCCCATTACAAACCTATGCAGAAAGATCTAATTAATAGCCCTTGACCTATTAATATTTATCCTCATCAGCTATTACCAGCATGCCAAGAAAGAAAATAAACACCACTAAACAGCCTTAGTTCATGAATTATGACACTGATATACCACCACTAAACAGTCTTAATTCATGAAGTATGAAGCTGGTACCATATTGAATCAGGTTGTCTTGAGTGGCATCTTATATTTCTGTGAAAGAAGATTCTTGCTGACTGGTTTAGTTGTTCAGTTTATTTCAAACACATCAGGACTTTTTTTTTTTTGAGGAAGGTGGAGATTTCTATCGAGCGATGTTGGCCAGACTCCAGATTTCTTCTATTCATCTAGAGCTATAACAGCACTGAACACATAGCTGTGAGTGTGAAAGCAATTTTCACCCCTGCATTTTTGTTTCTGTTCAGTCCTCTTGTCCTTTTAGACAGCATAATAGAAGTGCTGCAGTAAGCAGGGTCAAGTAGGATATGCCAGTGAGAAATGTTAAAATGGGACTATAGGCTGCGATTATGGGCTCTAATGTGTGATGAATCCTTTTTAATCACATGATATGAACTAATGTCACCGTTTATTATAAAACAACAAAGTGTTCAGCTACAGGAGGAATGGAAAGGATGACAACTGCATTTTTAAATGCTTTGTTTAAGCAAGTACAGTGTGATCTTTTTAGACGACTAGGAAAATCTGAAGTTAAAATAAGTGTAAGGATTTCCAGATGGTTTCAGTTAGAACATGAGTCTCTTCAGGGCATGAGGATACATTCCCTGAAAAGGGGATGTGTACTCAGTATTGACCTCCACCTCTGAGCTGAAGTGAAAATTAACTTGGTTGTTACGCTAAAATTTTTGCAAAATTTTAAATTGTTAATTCAAGATGTCTTATTAAAACTGTAAAAACAAGGAGTTCAGTTCCATTTATCTTCTAAATTTTTTGAGTGATTATTTAATTATAATTATAAAATACTACTGTCAGTTTTGACACATCTTCAACTCTCCATCCAATCTTCTAGTTACATAGCTCAGGAAATATTTTTAGTGTTAAAGACAGTCAAGAAGATTTGTACCTGAAGGGAAGGTGTGTGGAAAGACATAGCAATGCCATATCATCCCTCAGAAATCACTGACACCAATGTGCAGTCCAGTCTACCCAGCCACCTCCATTGCTCTAGGTCTTAGAGTTGACTTGTTGAATGTATTCTGCCTTCTGTGACTAATTTATTTCATTTCTCACCTAGTTGAATTCACAGGACTAGTGCAGTAGCTCCTGGAAGGGCACGATGAGAATACCAGTTGGAAGTGCTCACTTAAATTTCCAATTTCCATTGTTTTTTGATAACAAAGCTGAGGACACAATTTGTCTGGGTGGCATTTGGAAGTACTGATTGGAAGCACAAAGGAATTGCCATGATTTCCACTGCCTTCTGCCACCCTAAACCAGGTTGTCCTGCTTCCTCATTGCACTGCACAAGAACCCAGATTCCTCAGCTTTCTAGAGCAAGAAGGTGCACTATTCATCTCATCATCCTACTCCTTAATTATCAAATTTTGAATCAACGTTATTGTAATGATATAATTCCTGGAGACTGGCCCTATGTATCCATGGAACCTCAGTGACAGGACATTGTTGGTTTTAAAGGCTTAAAATGCATTGATTTAGACAAAAAGTGAAAAAGAATCTTCATGATTCCGGTTGTGAAATAGTTTTGTAAGAAATGTTTTAGAAAGTATAGGAACTGGGAAACGTAAATTTGGAAGAGGTGTTCCATGGCAGAATGTCTTAGGGAGAACAACACTGCAGTGACAGGTGTGAGAGTCTCTTCCATTTCCAGAACAGAAGATCCATGAACAAGAACCATAGAACCATAGAACAACCAGGTTGGAAGAGACCCATCAGATCATCGAGTCCAACCACTCCTATCAAACACTAAACCATGTCCCTCAGGACCTCATCCACCCGTCCCTTAAACACCTCCAGGGAAGGTGACTCAACCACCTCCCTGGGAGCCTGTACCTCCTTTCAGGTACTTGTAGAGAGTAATGAGGTCTCCTCTCAGCCTCCTCTTCTCTAGGCTAAACAACCCCAGCTCTCTCAGCCGCTCCTCATAGGGTCTGTTCTCCAGCCCCTTCACCAGCTTTGTTGCTTTTCTCTGGACTCGCTCCAGAGCCTCAACATCCTTCTTGTGCTGAGGGGCCCAGAACTGGACACAATATTCAAGGAGCAGTCTCACCAGTGCTGAGTACAGAGGGAGGATAGCCTCCCTGGACCTGCTGGTCACACCATTTCTGATACAAGCCAAGATGCCATTGGCCTTCTTGGCCACCTGGGCACACTGCTCGCTCATATTCAGTTGGCTGTCAACCAACACCCCCAGGTCCCTCTCCTCCTGGCAGTTTTCCAGCCAGACCAAGAGCATTATCACCATTTAGACAGGAATGGTTGGACTAGAAGATCTGATGGGTCCCTTCCAACCTGGTTGTTCTGTGATTCTGTGATTCCTGCACAGACCTTTTCTCAGTGTGTGACTACATCTTTAGTTTTTGAAGGAAAGCTCTGCCTATGGCTGTCTGGCTTGTTACGGGATCTTTGCTTATAGGTGACTTAAACAAGGCCACATCTTGTAGTCTTTCACAGAGTCAGAGAAGAGTTGAGGTTGGAAGGGAACTCCTGAGGTCACCTGGTTCAACACTCCACCTCAAGCAGGGCCACCTATCGTTGGTTGCTCAAAACTATGCCCAGATGACTTTTGAACATCTGCAGTGAAGGAAACTTGATAACATCTCTGAGCAACACATATGCCAGTGCTCAGTCACTCTCACAGCAAAACAGTGTTTCCTGATGTTCAGAGGGAACCTTCTGCGTTTCAGTTTGTACCTTTTACCTCTTATCCTGTCCCTCGGCACCACTGGGAAGACTTTGGCTCTATCCCCTTTTTACCTTCTCTTTAGGTATCTATAGGCTGATAAAGTTTGTATATGTTGATATAGTCCCAGCTCACTCAGCCTTTCCTCATAGAAGAGCAGATGCAGAACGTTGTACTTCTCCTTGCTGGACTTTCTGAGTTCTTGTTGTCCCATTTCTCCAGACTGTTAAGGCCACTCTGGACGTCAGCACAACCCTCTGGTGTATCCACTGCTCCTCCAAGCTTGGTGTCACCTGCAAATTTGCTGAGGGTCCAACTCTGCCCCATCATCAAGGTCATTAATGAAGATGTCAAGCAGGATAGGCCACACTATTGATCTCTGGGCTACACCACTAGTTACTGACCTAGATTTTGTTCCACTGACCACCACGCTCTGGCTCTGGCCACTCATCCACTTTTCAATCCACCTCTCTGTTCATTCAACCCAGGCTTATGGGGTCAGTGTCAAAAACCTTACTGAAGTCTAGATAGGTAATGCCCACTGCTCCACATACCCTGCTTGCAAGCCACTCATTTCATCACAGAAGTCTGTCAAATTGGTCAAGCATGACTTGTCCTTGAAGCTAAGATCATTTTCTTGCAGCAGACAAGATGAGCTGACATGCTCAGAAAAAGATCTCTTTTTTCCTTACTTATGTGTTGTTGCTGGCTGCCATTATTCCAGGCCTGTTGAACAGATATAAATAAATCAGATTAAATCAATGTGTAATTGGGTGATCTGCAGCATTGGCTTCCTTGTCAAGCGAAGCATAAGAGTGACAAAGTAATTACGAGCAATATGGTTGCACCTCAGAGTCCAGTCATGTTCAGGCTTTACAAATGCACAATAATAGAATTACAAAGTTGAGGTTTTTCTACTCTGAGAAATCAGGGCAAAACAGGAGAGTGAGAAAGAAGGAAAAAAGCATTAGTTTTGTACATTTCCAAGCAAAAGCGGTGAAAGTGAGTGAATGACTCAGCCTACGTTGGACAGGAAGTTTGCAGCAAACCTGGAGCCTAGATCTGTGCCTTAGTCTTTCATTCCTAAGCTCTCTTTACGTACAGAAAATCTACACTAAGTTCATGATGAAGGATGTCTCCTATGGTGATTACAATTAAACCACCTGTTGCAAAGTATATATTTATGAAATCTGCCTCTCATTAATATTCATATGTACCAAAATTCACAAAGGAAAGAACTACATCAGGTTAGCATATGAAATCTCTGAAACCCAAGGTTGATTGTTGTGTCCACAGTATTATCTCCTAGTTTCTGTCTCTGTTATAATGATGACAACATCAGGAGTTCAAAATGCCTTTGGATCAGAAACATTTTCATACAGCTCTGCTAGAAAGAAAAGGAACTTAAGGCCAACAAAAAAGTTGGCCTACTATAATACTATGAGTTATCAGAAATCATGTTTGTAGTTTCACATATCCTGGAGCTACATGACTAACTGCAGAACTAAAGACTAGACTGCTAGTATACAATGCAAAACAGTACTTGGTTTTGGGCCCCTCACATTGAGACACTGAGATCCTGGAGCATGTCCAGAGAAGAGCAATGAAGATAGTGAGGGAACTAGAGAACAAGCCTTATGAGGAGTTGCTGAGGGAACTGAGGTTGTTTAACCTAGAGAAGAGAAGGCTGAATGGAGGTTGTAGAGAGATTGGTATTAGTTTCTTTGCCCAAGTGAAAGATGATAGGATGAAAGGAAATGGATTCAAGCTGCACCAGGGGAGGTTCAGATTGGACATTAGGAAAATTTCTTCACTGAAGGGGTTATCAAGCACTGGAACAGGATACCCAGGGGGGTGATTGGGTTACCATCCCTGGAGGTATTGAAAAGGCAGGTAGATGAAGTGCTTAGGGATATTATTTGGTAGTGGACAGGTACAACTGGACTTGATGATCCCAAAGGTCTTTAGCAACCTGGGGATTCTATGATAACTGAGATGAAAGAAGACTACGGTAATGGTCATAGAACTATATGGTATTGTTTGAAATGTCCTCTGCTAGTTAGTAAAGCTGTAGAAACATGGCAGGGATTTTCAGAGCTGTAGCAATGAAGTGATCTGGAGAATCATCAGTATTAAAGAAAGAAATAATTTTGTTATAGGTTGTACTCTTCAAAATGTTTTACCCATCATATACAGTCATCTAAATCATGCTTGCTGAGTTTTAACTATTGTTGTGTATGTATGTATGAGCAAAGACTTACATAAATTACCACAGTCGGTTCTTAAAAATTAGCCTCTTTTTCAGTGGCCTGAAGTATCTCTGTATAACGAGAGTCAGTCAGTCTGACCAGAGGTCAGTCTGACCTCAGTGCCAGGGAAAGTCATGGAACAGGTGATCTTGAGTGCTATCATGAAGCACTTACAAGAGAACCGGGTGATCAGGCCCAGTCAACATGGGTTTCCCAGAGGCAGGTCCTGCCAAACTAACCTGATCGCCTTCTATGACAAAGTCACTCGGCTGCTGGATGAAGGAAAGGCTGTGGATGTGGTCTTTCTGGACCTCAGTAAAGCCTTTGACACAGTTTCTCACAGTATTCTGCTAGGGAAACTGTCAGCCTCTGGCCTGGACAGACGCACACTCTCCTGGGTAGGAAACCGGCTGGATGGCTGGGCCCAGAGAGTGGTGGGAAATGGTGTTAAGTCCAGCTGGAGGCCAGTGACAAGTGGGGTTCCCCAGGGCTCAGTGCTAGGTCCAGTCCTGTTCAATGTCTTCATCAATGACCTGGATGAGGGCATTGAGGGTACCCTTAGCAAGTTTGCAGATGACACAAAGCTGTGTGCAAGTGTCGATCTGCTGGAGGGTAGGGAGGCTTTGCAGGGGGACCTGGACAGGCTGGACCGCTGGGCAATGTCCAACGGCATGAGGTTTAACATGGCCAAATGCCGGGTCCTGCACTTGGGGCACAACAACCCTATACAGAGCTACAGACTGGGAGAAGCCTGGCTGGAAAACTGCCAGGAGGAGAGGGACCTGGGGGTGTTGGTCGACAGCCGACTGAACATGAGCCAGCAGTGTGCCCAGGTGGCCAAGAAGGCCAATGGCATCCTGGCTTGTATCAGAAATGGTGTGACCAGCAGGTCCAGGGAGGTGATTCTCCCTCTGTATTCAGCACTGGTGAGGCCGCTCCTTGAATCCTGTGTCCAGTTCTGGGCCCCTCACCACAAGAAGGATGTTGAGGCTCTGGAGCAAGTCCAGAGAAGAGCAACGAGGCTGGTGAAGGGGCTGGAGAGCAGACCCTATGAGGAGCTGCTGAGAGAGCTGGGGTTGTTTAGCCTGGAGAAGAGGAGGCTGAGAGGAGACCTCATTACTCTCTACCTGAAAGGAGGTTGTAGAGAGGAGGGAGCTGGGCTCTTCTCCCAAGTGACAGGGGACAGGACGAGAGGGAATGGCCTCAAGCTCCGCCAGGGTAGATTTAGGCTGGAGATTAGGAGGAGGTTTTTCACGCAGAGGGTCATTGGGCATTGGAATAGGCTGCCCAGGGAGGTGGTTGATTCCCCTTCCCTGGAGGTGTTTAAGGCACGGGTGGATGAGGTCTTGAGGGACTTGGTTTAGTGTTAGATAGGAATGGTTGGACTAGAAGATCCGATGGGTCCCTTCCAACCTGGTTGTTCTGTGATTCTGTGATTCTGTAACATAAAGCTCCTCATCTGCAGGTGTGAAAGCAGTTCTTAAAGCAGATGAAAGTCATGGCCTGATTTTGCAGATGGGGAGAGGCAGCTATTGGGTGGTGGCAGGTCATTCTCAAGGTTAGTGCAAAGGCATTGTGCTAAGAAAAGTGAGATTTCAAAGCTGTTGGATTAACACTGAGCGTGAAGAGAAAGATCTAAAATACTGGGAGATCATTATGGAGAAGAATAAAAGTAAGCTGCTACACTTAGTTCATTAGAAGACCAGTGAGTGCCAAAGCTCATGTGCTGTGTGAATCCGGTCTGGGCAGGAGGTCATTTTTAGAAAAGTTTACTCCTGCCAGCCAGTCCCTGTCCTAAATGAAGGGCTGACAGTTTGCAATTCCTCACATTTCTGTGGTGAACTCAGAGACACAGGAAAAAAAATTCAGTCAAGTCAACAGATCAGCTGGACTTTTGACATTCAGAATGTGCTTCACTGATATGCTGTCCTGTAATTTGCATTTATTCTTCTAAACAGGCCAGTCAAGCTTACAGGAATAAGGGTCATGAAGCTGATTATGCTTCCTGAGCCCACTTCACTATGTCATGTCATTCATGCCTATGTCTGAGCAGAATGATAACACAGCATTGTATACAGAAGGGAGAATAGTTGCTTGGTGACTACTCTGCATTTTAGATTTAACTCTTTAGTTTTCCTCTTCAGGGTTATCCATGTTTGGCGCATACAGAAGGAGAGCCAACAAATTTCAGCTTTGACCCTAATAGAATGTCATCTTAGTTTCTAGCATGTGAAAACCAGGCATCTTAGTCTGAAAAGCAGAGCTTGAAAAGTTCAGTTTACTGCTGGCCAAAAGGCCAGCCAGCTAGCCAATTGCTGGTGATGATGCACGACAAAGGGCCCTGTCTGCAACATCAAAGAGGAACATTCCTGGTGAGGAACCCAGCTGGGACTCCATGCAGCCAAAACTTATTGTTCTCAGACAGTAGCTGGAAACAAACAAGTTTTGTTTGCATATTACAGGTATTTATTTGTTCTTTTTCTAGTATAAAGTATTTATAAGTCAGTCATGGATGTATTCTGCAAGTACGTCCTTTTGATTCAGGCAGGGAATAAGATGCCAAATGCTCTGTCCATGACAGGTTGCTCTCGTGGGAAAAATGCAGAAAAACCCATCATACAGTTAGCAGAAAATCTGGTCAAGGACACTGTTGCCTGGGGTCTCTGTGCAACTGGGCTCCTGCCACAGGCAGATAAGCATCCTAAAGTGAGCAGATTCCTGTGTGAGGATGTGTCAACACTGCTGACTGCAGCAAAGTGTAGAGATGCCTCAGAGCTTTTAATGAAATAACTTGGGGACCAAAACCTGATCAAGAGTCAACTCAAAGACTCAGTGCTTGATGAACATTTCATTCAAGGAAACAAAATATTTCTGAGCCAAAAAGAAGGCAAAATACACGTTCAACCTGCCATGTCTGGGCAATGCTAGCCAACCTACCAGGAAAATATATTTTATTTTTACAGGCAGAGCTCTCAGTCTGCCCTTGGAATTAGTCCCAGAATCAAGCTCATTCCTGCATCTGGATCACTTCATGATGCGTGTTTATTTGTGAGATGTTTTATATGCATACACCTGCTTCATTTTTCATGACTGACCTCATAGAGTACAATCTAGGCACCTTTCAAATTTGCACCTTTTAAGCCTGTCATCTTTTAAACTATGTTTTAAGCTCATCTCAAAAAATCACCTATGAAACTCTGCTTAAAATTAGGCTAAGGGAAGGTTCACAGTAACATTAAGCTAAATCAATCTGTAGTCATGTTCACATGAGGGCTAGTTTTATTAAAAAAACTGAGTAGCACCTTGTCCTAAGGGAAACTTATGTCTCAGTGTTGTTATTAACATATTTAGAGGTTGGTGAGCAGATATAAAAGCAGGGATTTCAAGAAACTGGAGATAACTCAAAAGCAGAAAGCAACATTGACTTTCACCAGAACCTGGAAAACTTCATTACCCTGAAAACTCCTTGCTGGGCCTTCAAAGAATATAACTTTTGGCAACTCAGTCAGCAGAAGAAGTTACCTAACCTTTGTTACAGGGCTGATGATGCCAACCCACCCTGATGAGCGAGATCCGGAAACCTGGTATAGTACTCCTGCATGTCATAGAATCATAGAATCATAGAATCATTTGGGTTGGAAGGGACATTAAAGATCATGCAGTTCCAGCCCCTCTGCCATGGGCAAGGGCACATCCCAGCAGATATTGTCATTACAATGTATAGATAGTGATACCTCGAGAGTCTTTGTAAAGCATAGATTTGTCCAACTAATGGTGCTCAAGGCCCTGATTTGGTTCACTTTTCTTCAGGTGGTTAATCTCTTCCACACGCTGTCTGACAGTGCCTATGGAGGTGCTCAGGACTGCAGAGGACATCAGCTGGTTGATGCCAGGACATGACATAGCTCAAGAGCATCAGCTGCAAGAAGCCAAGCAGATGCTGGGCATAGGGATAGCACCTGCAACAATATCCTAAAAGATGTCACAGAAAGCTTAGAGGATCAGCAGGAACACAATATCCCTCTGTACAAGTGGTATTGTGGTTGTATTGGATATATTATCCAAAAAGCCTCTTGGCAGTCCTTGTATTACCAACAGTGTAGACACGGGGCATGGTGTAGGAGTGGTCCAGCTGTAAGGATGTATAGAGAACTTTCCATAGAAAATGACACCCAGGTAATGCCCATAAATGACCTAGTGGACAGTATTGTTTAGTAATTTTAAATGTTTGGAAGTTAAATTTTTGGTGAGACACTGGCATAGGTTGCTCTGGGAAACTTTGGTTGCTCCCTCCCTGGAGGCGTTCAAGGCCAGGTTGGATGGGACCTTGGGCAGCCTGGTCTGGTGGGAGGTGTCCCTGTCCATGGCAAGCGGGGATTGGAACTGGATGATCTTTAAGGTTCCACTGCCAGCGTTCAGAACCAGACCAAGGCTAAATAGTCCATAAACCCAGTCTCCAGAAGGTTCTGATATTTCCTTACGTCAAAAATGAACTAACCCTGACCCTTGTGGCCAACAATATCAGAGTTTCCCAGGATCTCTGGACAGCAAGATATATCCTGGCTGGATTGCTTAATGGATTTCTACCTGACTAGAAATTGCAGTCACTAAGAGAAGTCCCCCAGGCTCTATGGCATATTGACTGTCCCTGGTAGCAGAGTCCTTTCCACTGAAGAGATTATTCCCAAAGTACCAATACTCTTTAGCAAACCCCAGCCACTGCCCAGTCAAGTTCCAAATATGTGGAATAACATTGCTGAGACCCCCCCCAAGAATTATCAGCACTTTCATTCCTGCCTAAACTCCAGGTTGTCAGAGTAGCCGTGCAGGAGAAAGACTGCAAAGATGCAGATATGTCAAAGGCTCATTTGTGCAAGGGAGCCCCAAACCTTGCTGCAAGCAGGGGTTGAAAATTGCAAGACAATACTGCCTGACATTCCAAATACGAGACTGCCACCTTGGGCAAGATTGTTTTAGGCTTGGAAGTACTTGGAAGTTGAAAGGACTTGCAAATCAATTGCATTTAAAAAAGGAGGGGAGGTGGTGGGGGTATGAGGGTAAGCAAGTTGCCTGGACAGCTCTGCTGAACCACAGGCATTGTGGAGCTCTAATCATGGAAAAGTATCACAAGTAAGAAGCTTTTTAAACTCTAGAAAAGGCTAAATTTTCTTTCTCTCTGTTACCAAAAGCTGCCCAGAGTATCCTTAATTATTTATAAACCATGTTGCTGTAGGGAAGGCTATAAATAACCACAGCGATAAGTGTGCCCTTACTAGAGCGGCCAACTAAGAAAAAGATGGAAATCATCTTTGGCTTACTGAAAACTCTTCAGCTACCTCCTCTGTCTCCACCCCACCAAGACAAAAGCAGAATTGCCTGTTCTGGACTCGACCTCACATCATCATAGTCAGCTCTTCAGCCAAACCTGAACCTCTGTATCTGATGAGGTGAAAACTTGTTATTTGGTCACCAAACACAGCTAAAATACCCAAGAGGGAATACAGGACATTCAATAGAAAGTGCAACCAAAGTGAGACAACGCACAACATAGAAGACAATTTTCTTCAATGTGCAAAGTTTCTTACTAGGAACAGCACAGGTAGGTTCAAATCTGGCCCTAGACATGGCACTAAACATCCATAAAAACTTTGTCTCACACAGACATATTTCTTGACTAGTTCTTCTAGAATATGCTTTGCAATGCTTTCTTGCTGCTAAAGCTTTTTAAAGCGCCACTCCAAATATGACTGTGAATCAGAAAACTGACTCCTGCCCCAGTTGAGAGCTAACTGTCTTCTTCTGTGAATACTCGCTGTCTTGCTGCAGCTGCCTTGGGAATCATCTTCTCAAGGAGGAAAGCAGTATCAACTTGCTCTGCATGAATAAGGCCACACCTGGAGTACTATGTCCAGTTTCATGGTCCTCAGTTCAGGAGGGATGTGGAGAAACAGGAGAGAGTCCAGCAATGGTCAGTCAAGATGGACAGGGGCCTTGAGCCTCAAAGATGCAATAGGAGCCTAAAAATACTTGTAAGGGAGTTAAAAACACAAGAAAGCAAAATTCTCCTTAGTTGTAACAAACGTAAAAAGTGGTAAGAGCCAGAGGCTCTGGTTTGGGACTTTCAGAGCAGACATTAACAAAATCACAGGGGACGGTACTTGCGGGACCACCATCCTCGGAGTTATTTGACACTTGGCTATAAGAAGCCCTGCCTGACCACATCTAGTTTTTGGAATAGTCCTACTATGAGCTGGAGATTGGATTAGAGATCTCTCAACCAGCATTTCTATGACGCCATGGTACTTTTGATCTCCTCTCCTTACAACAAAAAGCATTGGTACAAATGCCACACACAGTGATTGCCTAAAACATGCAGCCCATGTGTTCCTCTGGTGGAATATGAACAGACAATGACTTCCAAAAGAAACACACTCGCTGTAGGCTGGGGGTCTCACTGAGTGTAGCAATGGCTGGTATCCCTTATAACATTTATCACTGAAAACTACACAGGAATCAAGTATGAAACCACAGAAAAATCACACTACGTTTACTTAGCTAAAGCGGGGGGTTTTGGTGTTTTTCTGGGTCTGATTTGGTTTAGTCTTCACACTTTTTTTAACTTCTTATATTACTTTTGAATGTTCTTCTGTAAGAACGTTTCAACTCCTTGTGAATTAAAGAAGTAACTCAACCAAAGAGCTAAACTAAAACATTTCATAATTGGTGAAACAAGTAAATTATTTCTCTGTATTTGGTTATAATTTTATTTAAAAGCGCACAAAGGAGATTGTACAAATCCTAGAATAAAAATTGTGTCTGCCAACTATAATGTCACTTCGTAACTGAGGGAACATTTCTGTTATCACTAAAATACCACGGACGTAGCAAATTGAACAAAAATGGTACTGTCTAAACAAACTCAACACACAATGGCTATTTCCTAGCTTCAGAGGTTCAGCAGACCAACTGCACTCCAGACAATGCTGAGTTTGTTTAAAATGTAATACATTTAGTTGTGCATGCTTATATATGAGTTATTGTAAAGTGGCTTTGGGCTAAATTCATTCCTGCTGCAATACCACTGAAATGAGTGTACTTACAGTGGAGATTAATTTGGCCCATTATGTACTAAACTTGCAGATCTTTCTTTAATAAAGAACTATTCTTTCTGCAATTGATCTTTTTCACTGCAGTCATTTAAACACAAAGAAAGTCTTATCTGTGTTGCACCAGTGTGGTGGAGTTATACTGGATTTACGTTGTTGCAACTGAGAGAATTCTTTCAACTGAAAATAAAGACAGTCGCCGAAATTAAATGCAGACCATTGCACTTGTCCTATACACCAAAAAAACTTGTAATGCACATTTCAGTGTCATGCATGACTTGCTATAGCAGCTGTAGGGAAAAGGAATTCAGAGCAATACACAGAACTTTGTTAGAAAGTTAGGTCACAGCTTTAGCTGTAACAGATTTCAACACCTAAGCAAATACATTTAAGCTTTTCCGTTATGCATGAATGGCAAGCAATCCATGCTCTCTCCATTTTACAGAGCAGCAACAGAATTATTTTCCCATCTGGATCATCTACAGAATTGGCACTTCGGTGTTTTGACTGTGAAGGCTTTGAACTCAAGGATGAAGAAAGAAGATCAAAAATAACAACTCGATGTCTAAAACAAAACTATACATGAAATTCAGGTGCCTAAGGGGAAGAGCTTGGAAATCATCTCATCATCATCACCTCCACTTTGTTTGCTTGATGCTGCATGGAGTGCAGCAACCTTCCCATGTCACAAAACAATTTTAGAATACTATAAAATATAAAAAGGACTACATTCCAGAAAGATTTGTTGCTTCCAAAATGATCACCCTAACGACTTTCTAATGAAAAACGTTTATAAAGAAATTTCTCAGGCTTGGTTTCATGAAGAATATGTGAAAATATATTGTATTCTGATTTGAAATCTCAGGATCCCTTGGGAAGTAGAAATGTTGTGTGAGCTGATGACAATTACAATTATCATTTTGCCATGATGAGCTAGCTCTGTTTTGCAGACCAGGCCAACAGAAACAGGGACAATCCTCTTTCTGAAAGCATTTTTCTAAGGCATATTTCTGTAACATAAAGAAGCTTTTAAAAATTAACGGGTGACAGAACAAAGCCAGGCAAGGGAAACTGTCAGCTCTGAGTCTCCAGGTTGTTCCGTTCCTCACAATTCGGTCCCTGTTGAAGAAGGTGGTGAAAATTCAACTATTAGTGATCTTTTTACACCTAAAACTTTTATTTTAAAAGAAAAAAAAAAGAACAATTACAAATGGACATTTACTGGGTTCAGCTCTCATTTCTAGTTCAGTAGCCCTAAAATATGAATTGAGTTTGCTTTCAGTTGCCTTCTCATAGATAATTTTGTCTTGAGCTTGCTTCCTTTCATTTCATCCAGAAACTTCAGCTCCAAATGTAAGAAAAGTCATTGAGTTGTGTGTAGTGTGCAAAAGCTTTTCCCAGTTCAAAATGTACTTGTTCAAGCAAACTACTGTTTCTACAGGAATAAGCATATTGGTACATGATATTTTTACAGGCCTGGAAAGATTTCTTTGTTATTTTAATTATGCTATGAACACATGAAAGGCAAAGAGGAACTCCTTTTGATGGTACTTGACAAAAACAGCATGATGAGTGGGCAGCAATCTCGCTTTTCAAACTTCTATAAATCAAAATTCTATGGAGCAAAATTCTATGAAATTTCTAATGATGTTGGGACTGATGAAATATTTTTCCTTTGAAGCAACAATGGATACACTGTGGCCAGAAATTACGAGTGCAGCACACTGCAGAGAACTGTGCTAGCTGGGACCTCCAGACTTCTGGGTTTCCGTGATGGGGAAGTGACAGAAGAAGATGGACAGGGCAAGAATCACTGAGGCATGTTTTATGGTTTTTACTTACCCACAAAGATGAGAATTTCTTCCTAGTCTTAGGTGAATTTTGACCCTTAATTAAGCCACTTATAGCTTGGATGAATAGTGAGCAGCCTGTGACACTGAGCTGCTCTGAAGGACTGACTGCTTGGGTGCAAGGAGAATAGCGTAAAGGCAGCCAACAGGTGGATGCTTGCAACTCTACGTACAGCAGCAGATATGCTGCAAAAAGGGTCTGCTCATGCATAAAAAATGAAAACCAGAGTTTTGAAAAATACATCCCAAAAGTTAGACTAGTAATCGTCATGCAGGCCACAGCAAGAGGCCAGTGCAGACTGCATCCTTCTTTCTGCAAAATCCTAAACCACTGCAGTAACTCGTACAGCCACATTCACAGGCAAATTTTTGCAGAGCCTTGGTCAAAAATTTTGCTCTTTAGGGATTTGGCTTTACTACTTTAATTGAGTATAGAGCTTAAAAGACTCGAAGATGCTGAAAAGCCAGAGCCATGTCTGAAAAACCATGTGTGTTTCTGGTACCCCAGACAGGTGGCTTTGATGCAGATTGTTCTCAGTTCTGTCCTGGTCATGCCAATGATGACTGTCTTCCCAAGAAAATGGTGTGGTTTACAAAAAAAAAAAAATCAATGTTTTGGTTGAATAAATCAGGTACAAGCATTTCTGTTGCACTTGATAGTGATGAATAGGGTCATGGATAAATCAGAACCAATCACATTCAACACTGAGACAGTTTATTTATGACAAAACTTCAGCTGTACTTAAATGTAGTTAATATAAAGAAGTTTAACTGATGCTGTCAGTCCTAACTGCTCATTCTGCTGTCTGATTTTGTTGGGTTTGCTGTATTCAGTCACAGGATTAATTAGGGACATGTACCAGGCCCTGGCAGCCTGAGAGGTAGAGGTGACTTCATAACTTGAAGAAAAAGAAAAGTTTAAATCCCTTTTGCAGAGCAGAGACAGAAAGGAGGGATGGTGCATGGGGATATGAAAGCTACCTCTGTTTTAGAGACCTGGTACAATTCAACAGTAAACACCTCAACAGAGAACCTGAAAGAATGCAACTACTCTGGATTGCTCTACCTTTCCTCGTCTTCCACAGCTCATAAGGATGTTGGTACTTTCCCCTCAGAGTATCCACAATCCAGACATGAATGAGTTTGCTTAGGCAAACCATCCTCAGCTGCTTACTTCTGCATTTTGTGCAGAATTTACATAGCAAACCCCACTACATAAGCCATGCAAAGCAAACAGTAGGTTTCACTGTGGGGCTGTTACAGTTCAACCATAATTATCCCTTAGTCTCTGCTCAGAAGACCACAACATTCCTTAAAGCTAAAATCTTTAGAAAGTTTAATTTTCTCAAATTGGGAAGTTAGATAGACAACAGCTGATACCTGCTCCTCCTTTGCAGTTTTAATTTAATTCAGGAGCATAGAAATACAACCCCAATTCTCATGAGAAAAGTAAGGTTTCGTAATATTTCACTTTACTCCATCTGTTCACTGACTTTGGTGTATCTTCTGCAAACACAGGAAAAATGTAACCCACAGAAAAATGTATTGTCTTTTTGAGAGTTTGAATCTGCTAAGCTCTCTGTATTTTCAAAAAATGTTCTTTAGACAGCACAGGAGCTCTTTAAAAAGCCATGTGTCACACTATATAGAAATGCAAACCTCCAGACATTTCAATGTATTTTGCCATCCTTTCATGAGACAAATAAACAATGAGGATGAATAATTGCAGGTATTCATTTGGTTGCTTTTTTCCCCCAGGAGTCAACTTCTAGAATGACAGAGACCTGGCTACCAAAAGGCACCCACGACACGTAAGTCAGAGTGGGCTATGTTAGTGAGTTAAACACAGTGAGCCTGGGCAGCTCTTTGTGACCTTGGTGTTCACTTATTTATCCCTGCTCTCCAGGGCACCTGGCACCTTAACTGCATCTATAGCCACTGTCAAAACGGCCAAGTGTCAGCCTTAGAAAGAAGGTATGGCAAATGCCCACACATTAAAGATCCTTCTCAAGATACTAAAAATCATCCTGAGAGACCTGGTAATGACACAGAAGTATACGGATTACCTACCACGAGAGAAAGAAGAGGCAACTAGCCATGATGGACAAAACTTTGTTGTAATGTACCACTAACTTCTTTCTAAAAATGAAAAAAAACCCTTCCACAATGAAGTGCAGCTGGTGCAATCCAACTGTTCTATTAATGCAGTAACAGTACTTAAAGTTACCTGTAATTCTGGTATAGTAAGTTCTTTCACATACCTGTAAGTGCTAAAATGTGTTATTTCCTCAAACACCCTGTTTTTTCTGGACTACGACACTCCAAGAATAACACATTCTTCCTAGGCCATTTTTATGAGACGGCTTTCTATTCAGTTTCAGGATTTTGAATAAACTGCTTATTGTATTGTCAGCTGAAAAGAGACACAGAGATGGTTAGACCTAATGCACATCCAGTTACCAATAAACTATCAAAACGTCAGCCCTACCAAGTCCTGACTATCTGGAATCTCTTTCCTTGGGAGACAATGTGTATTGCCTCCATTTCTCTTCCCTCTACAGATTGGGAAAGCACTGATGAAGTTAGTTAAACCCCACTCTTTGTGTACTCACAGCAAAAATGCTTGCTAAAGACCAACTGATTGTTCTTGTGCCAGTTCCCTGGCAGCAGCTGCCGTACAGCAGTGTGTGGGGTGCTCCTCATTTGGCTTCCAGCAAAATTGTACAGAGCAGATTTACTGGAGATTAGAAAGTTCCCCACTTCCCATTGCCATCAGGATTTTCACTGTGCAGCTGTGGGTGAGTGGGGTACAGCTCTCACCTTTTCTCCACAGGCTCACATTGAGCTGTCTTGCTTAGTGTAGTGGTGGAGAGTACCCACTCCACCACATCAGCCTACAGAGCTCAATAGCAACAACCTTCATCTTTCATACTCCAGACAGAAATTCTTTAGAAGACAATGGATGCAAGGTGACAGGAGGCAGAGGGACAGCCTAGCACTCAGCTGCACCTGCATCAGCGGATTGCTCTCCCCTCTGTTGAGAGTACTCTGACTGTTCTTCAGGTGACAAAACTGTAACTTTGTAATGAAACGTACATCTGAATAGAAAATATGCAACATATTCTGGCCATGTATATTCATAGTAATAAGTACTCTTGATCAAAGCAAGTGAGTTCTCTTTAGCAATACAGCTGGTATTACTTTCTTCCTCAGCTTTTTAGTGCTAAGCATTATCTTAGTACTATCTGTATGACAGTTCTGTCAACTTCCTTTACCCCTGCCCAGTCTTGAAAGGCAGTGAATAATCTGGTTTACCACAGGGATGCACCATGTACAGGAGAAACAGCATTGCCCGAGCACAGGAGGCACTAAAAAAAATGCATTCAGCTGTAACACAAAAGAGAGGAATGCTCAGTACTACGGGATGGAAACTGTCTGGCTGTGCCAGGTCTCTATAACTACTGCATACGAAATAATGTTTTACAAAACCTTCCTACTTATTTTATCATTTCCACAAGTGTAGTCTCATCCTCATTGCTGCTTTTCACAAGTTAAGACTTGAAAACCTGGACCTGGCCTCCTCACCAGGCTGCACAATACTGAGACTTATGTGCTGTTAGTACATTGTATGTTTTCAGCAGTAAATTGGGTTACACTTCACTGTGCTAAACTGTGAGCTTTGCCTATAAGGGGCAAATCAGCAAATTTCTAATGTAGTGAGTACTCCGCATTATCCCCACCAAGGACGCATTTCCCCTGCATTAAAATCCTTTGGGCGTGTACAAGTAGCAGTCTCATTAGACTCATCAGCTAGACAGATAAACCAAAGTTAGTGAGTAAGCACTGGGGGAAAATGTGGAAGTCACTATTGACACCACATGACACAGCATGAGATGAACAGTGATTTGTGTGTGTTAAAATAAGAGCCAAGGGTGAAACCCATATTCAGGGGAAGGCAGAGGTAGACCTGCTGATTTTAAGGGGGTCAGCGCTTCACCCCTTGCACCCTCTAGTGTGTCTTGATCACACGTGTCTTCTGCATTTTGAACTTCCTTTGCAGCCACTGGGAGTTCTTCATGGAGATGTGTTTCAACATCCAGTTTTCCAACAGATGCAGCTGAGTGAGCGTTTCATACACAGAAGGAAAGGAGTAGCACAAGTCAATAAAGGGGGAGAGCTAACTGACCTCGTTAACTCTTCCATCATGTTAGTATTTTAAAATATCATCTATGCAACCATGAAAATTGAATGTAAAAGAGACAAAGCTGTGGTACAAAAAGTTTATTTAGTCACGATTTTGTAAACATATGAGGTAAATTAACATTTACACCAACTTGTTTCTTACAGAATTCAATACATAAGGCATTTCTTTGAAGACAGCACTTTAAACTGTTCGCTGTTTTTATTGTTACTACAAGTTCCTGACGGCCCAGAAAACTGGTTGTGTTTGTTGTTATATTCTGTCATGTAGAAGACAAACATTTGGCAAGCAAAAAAGAAAGCTCTGAATAAGCATTCTTATGCTTTATACCCTTTTAACTGTGAGAAACAGTGTTAATGGGAATAGGAATATACTCTCCACCTTAAAATATATCCACATACCTTGCACAACTCTTCAAGGACTGAAACTTCTGGAATTTGATTGGCATCTCACAACAAACTTAAAATGCAAATCTACAACTTCTTTTTCAGGTCAATATTTTCTGCTTATGCAAATTGTCCCATTACCTTTAATGGTCTTATTTGTAAGAGTGGAAGTAACTTGCATAAAACTCTGTTTGCAGGCTCAGGACTATATTTTTGGCTAGAAAGCAAAACATTTATCTTCTGCAAAATATTCTACAGTGTAACAGTGCAGTGTTTCTCCACAAGTATTTTATTTGGAATTTTACACCAGGCTGTAAATTTAGCTCTCAAATGACGGTATGACAACTAGTTTTTCTCATTGAACCTCTAAACACACAAGAAGGCATATCAATAGTCACAAATCTTAATTTATTTGGTAATAATTGAGTTAATGATGAAAAGTATCTTTTTCCACAGTGTGCTCCCTATACATCCAGCTCCCATATTTTAAATATACAGATAAAACTGTTACTATAGATCAGCAATTAGGTTAAGTTGTCTTTAGTGGTACTGCTTTATATCTGAAGAGTTCCTGTGTTATAGTAAGACATTTCTCTCTTAGGCTTAACATATTAGCAGAATCATTCTTTTACTTTTTATACAAATGTAAACTTAGAAAACAGTTTATTTCATCAAAATATGCAATCTGAAATCAAAAACTGAATGTAAACTTCAGAAAATCAATATTACAAGAGCACACTTTTCACAAGAAAAATCATAGTAAATGAAACAAAAACATTTAGAATTAAAAAAGAAAACAAACAACTCAGCCTGTTCAAATCCACGATGTTAGTGTCTGTATTAAACAAAAAGACCTGGGGGCTCAATGCTGATCTGATTTTTAAAGCTTGCCTTTATTATTTTACTGATCCTACACTTACATATTCATACCAGAAAATAATCTCAAGAGGTGCAAAATACCAGAAATTTAATTAACTCTTAGTGTCTTTATGAACAGCAAGTATACTGAGCCAAATCAACCCCTGGTACCGCTTTGCACACAACTGGCTTCCAAGTAACACCAGAAAAGAAGATGAAGAGTTCATCTGCTTTTTCAGTGCATGCTACCTACTTTCAAGAAGCTTTGGTTTTTTAATGCCAACAAATTCAAGGTGCACTTTTTTATCTGTGAAAAAACAAGATATTGATTTTCATAGATAAAATATGGCACTTTAATAAAAGGAAGATTCTAGCTGTCTGTCTTCATTTAATCAAATACAAAAGGAAGTAATGTGTGGTTTTAAATTGGCAATGCTTAGTTTTCTTTTGTATTAACTGACAGTTGCAGTAATTAAGCTCAATGTAAGAAACAGATCAATTGTGCCCATGGCCAAGAGACTATGTATTTGTTTGCAATGCGGCTATATTTTTATTATATCTTTATAAAACTATTGTGAAAAATGGACTAATGAAACAAGTGATTTAGATAATGTTTCATACAATCATTGTGGTTGGAAAGGACCTCTGGAAGTCATCTAGCCCAACCCTCTGTGCTACAAGTACAGTCAACTAATACTACTGAGCTGACTTATTGCAAAACGAGTAGCACATCATACACCTGGTAACTTGTTCAAAGACTATATTTTTTTCAAGTTTCTCTTTTTCTTTTCCATAGCTTGCTTTAGCATTTTTGCAACTTCAGGTATGAGAGAACAATTTTCCCACAGTCATTCTACTCAAAGAACAAAAATGAGTGGGTTTTCTTTTCAGTTTTCTTAATATCAGGCATGATTCTGTTCTGACTTCTGCTTTTGCAATAACATTTTTACTGGCTTCAAGTTAGGTGTGTGTGTACAAGGTCCTTCAGGATTGTGGCTTGAACAGACATATGATCAGGCTAAATCAAAGTATAATTTGCTACCAGTTCCCTCTTTAGAATTAACTGACACTAAAGAGTAAACAACTCAGAAATTAGCAGGGTTTTTTTGCCAACATCTCTGTTCTGCAAGTTAGTTGGTGTTTGTACATATATACTAGAACTATGGAAGTCTCCATAGTCAGGCTTTACTCATAGCATGTTGAATTCTATGATCATTTACGAGTAAACATTAATTAAAGTACTCCAAGTCAGCCACACCAGTAAGATTTGTTTTCAACAAACCTGATTCAAGATGTGATGTGGCAACTAAAAGCAGCTGGAAGCACTAAGAAGGACTTCTGCCATAACAGCTACCTGGGCTTAAATGAAGAAACAATTACTCCAAATGAAACTGTATGTAAACTAGAAGCTTGACACTCTCTAGTGTGGTGGAACTCACAAACTATGCGTTGTAGCTTTACTTTCTCAGCCCGGTACTACTTGTTGTGGAGGCTACTCTGTCAGATTTTAATTAGGGTTGCAAAAGCATTATATTTCTCCCTTCAAACTTTGCCTAACAGGAAAAATTATCTTTTACAGCTTTCCAGTAATTACTCTGTCTGAAAATGCCATATATCCCACAAAACCACCTGAACTCTCTGTAGGTCAAAGCACACACGCTTTACTTGAAAGGTTAAATCTATCTCTGCTATTGCTTTTTATATACAATATAGATGCGATCCTGCAAGACACACTCCGTGAGGGCTGTACTATAGTAAGGACTACAAGATTCAGATCTCCATCAAACAAGTCAGTTTTGCTATAAACTCAGGTGTTGATATAAAAAAGCACATATTCCAGGTGGTCTGGTTTATATGGATACCCTCCAGAAAGATTTTGACTTCGTTCTTCCGAAGCGTAAAATAAAGGAAAATATTGCCTATGAATTTTCATGTACTAAAATACAGGGATGCACATTGCATTATTTCAGGAATATAATTACTTGGCATTTAGCAAAACTTACAAAACTGCTACTATAGATGCTAGTAAATGTAAAAAACTTGTGTTAAAATCCAGCCTTTGCTTACATCTAGGCAACTTCTTCAACTTCAGGCTAAGTCCAGCATAGTTGCATAGATAAAATAGAAAGCAGAATTTATCTTTTAGCTTTCTTGCAGAAAGCATTTTTATGGCTTATAACATAGAAATTCCACAAGACCATGCCTGAAGCTCAGCACCTAATAGTAAATATCTTTATTGTACTGCTGTAAGTGACTTTTAACACAGTGCCTGCCCCAGTGGCAGCCAAAAGACTTCTCCTCACCTGGTTCACGACAAGCAGGGCAAGGAAGTCATGAGACAACATGTCCACGTGTTGCAGAACAGCGCTTCTTATCATGAGAAACTCTTTGTCTCTACTCAGAAATTAGCAAAAACAAATGTTTACTCTCAAGTGGTGAAATATATTTTAACTGTTGAATAAAATAAACACATTCAGCAAAACATTTAACAGCGGAAATAACCGGCAACTGTAACTATTTGCCTGAGTAAGGACTGCGCTGCCAGGCCAAATGCTTTGAAGACGCAAGGGCTATCCTAGTGCAGTCGACTGCTCCACTCCATTTACACTGTTTTTGATTTATAGCAGCAACAGGACTGACTTTGATCTTCAGTTCTCTTGGCTTTTGCTTAGAACAGAAGTTGAGTCTAATCCTGCATTCCTTTTCCCCTTAACTCTCCCGAGCTTTATCAAGCATTCAAAATTCTGACTAATGTTTGTGTGACTGCTTATTACAAAGGAATGAAGGACAGAGCCAGTTGTAAAGAAAGTTGCACCTTAGAAAAAAATACCCAGTAGTTTCCTCCACCCATTTTTAACTTAAGCACTCAATTTTCAAAAGCAGGATTTTAATGTCTTTATCTAAGACCCCAAATCTACAGTCCTTCTGGCTCCCAAAACTTCATGTGAATGTTAGTTTTGCTTGAATATGGCCTGCAAGATCCATCCACAAATCTTACTCCTTGTTTAACTGAATGGAAATTCTGCAAGTAAATATAGTTGTACCAGAATAGACCCTCCAGCCACTAGCATGTTGCCCAGATATTTTAGCACCTTTTCTGCAACACAACGTTGCCTAGATCTGCCTTCACTGACCTGCAAGACACTACAGATTGTTGTTAAAGGAAAGGGTAGAACACAACAGGAAATAACATTGCTTTGGGAATTTTACCATTAGTTAAGTTTTTCTCCCACTTTTACATTTTCTTGTAAGATCAAAGATCAAACTAAACTGATTAAGTACACAGTCAAGTAACTTTAAACCTACAGATCAAAATTATTTTCAAAATGTTCAAATACTTAAAAATATGCACTCAAGGTTACTTCTAAAAAGCACTTTTCCAACAAACTTAAGCCAATATCTAATAGTCTAAAATGCAGAGCTGTACTTTATCCTATTGTTTGTCCATGGGCAACGTATGGGGCCACCGTGTATTGAAATCATAATCTTTGCTTCCTGAAGAGAAATTGTTCTGTGTAATAATTTCTGAGGTGTGATTTAAACTCCTGTCTTCCTCTAAGCAATTTCAGAAGTAATCTAAAATTATAATCAAACATGCTCAAACATACTTGTGGGTTTAAAAACATGATGTGATCATGATTGGCAAACACTGGATAGAAGGTCAAACCGAACACTTCCTAACAGGTCAAGAGTAAAAAAAAAAAAATATAGAAAGATGAACCTCAAAAATCTATTACAGAGGTGACCTAAACTTTGCCCGGCTGAGGACCATGTAGGTGATGTGCCATGAGCAAAAAGGCTTCATTAAGTCATATTATGCAGAAGAGACTGAGTCACCTTTAATATGGCAAGTTGGTCCATAGAGATGACAGGTGGCAACAGACAGAGGTGCCACCTTGATGTTTGCCATATGGCTACGTAAGGCTTAAGAAGAAAATAAGTCATAGCATCCACTCACGAAGAGCTTATGTGAAAAAGGGTGGAAGTGAAGGCAAGGGCAAGAGGGAGATGGTGGTCAGGCACATGGGCACTAGGGCAATTATTAATGTTTTTTTCTCAGATGAAAGTCATCTTCAGGGCACACGACCAGTTACCATCACCTGTTATCCATGCAGGGCTCCCCTACCGCTGCCCTTGGGAGATTTGCCATAGACATGTAGGAAAGTGGGATTGGTCCCCTGGCCCATGGGCTGCGCTTCGGCCACCCCTGACCTATTAGAAAATGTTGATATTTTTTTTCCCCACTACAACTCACAGAGTGCAAAAACAGCAAGCGTCAAAGTTTGAAACCCTGGTCTTTCCCACCCACGCTAGACCTGACCTCCCCGGGCAGCTCCTCTGCCCTCTCTGCCTTCCATCACCTGCTCCTCTGAGCAGAGGTGACCGAGCTACACTGCCAGGTCGTCTGACCTGGCTCTGCAGCTGCTGGACTTACTGGCCCTGCTCAAGCGCCGCGTGTCGACGAGCAGTGGCGGCTCGTGCATCTCCACCGTGGTGCAAGCAGCTGAGATGGGTCGTCCCTCCGACAGCTCCTCCTCACCTTCCACATCCCACTTGTTGCCACTGGCTGCGCTCAGGCTGGTGCTGCTGCCGCTGTTGGCTGCTGCAAGAGGTGGCACAGCTGGAGGAGGGAGAAGCTGCTCCAGTGGCTCTTCCTGCTCGGGAAGGGGACGTCGGACACTGCTGGGAGTAGAGGAGGCTGCTGAGCTGGAAAGAGCCTTCCCCTGCTGCTCAGCTCCCACATTGGCCCAATTCTGCTCGGCTGCCAATGCACGGTTGTTGCTGTTGAAGTAGTTGACCACAGCTGGTGTGGGCGTGGGTATGGGGGTCGGGATGGTGACCGGAGTGGAGATGGGCGTGGGAGTCACAGCACGGTGCCTCTCCTCAGGAATTGGTGGAGCAACAGGGTAGCTGGCCATGGAGGCTGTGTTGGAGGGGGGACGTGGTCTTGGAGTAGCTGCAGCATAGAAAGGTGCCATGGTCACTGGGGCCAGAAGTGGCGTGACAGCACGGGTGTCAGGCAGAACAGGAGGGGGTGCAGCCGTCGTTATCACCACGGGAGGTGCTGGTGGTGGCAGGGAGACAGGTTTGGACTCCCCTGTTACCATGACTGGCGTCATCGTTGCAACAGGTATCTCAAGGCTGTACCGGTTTGTCATGCCCTGCTTAAGCTTCTTCCATCCCAAGTGATACATCTCAAGCATGTTCAGCAGCAGGGACACAGAGGCTACCACCAACATGAAGATGATGAAGATGGTCTTCTCGGTGGGCCTCGAGATGAAGCAGTCCACAGTGTGTGGGCAAGGTGAGCGGCTGCACTGGTAGACAGGCTTTAGCTCAAAGCCATATAGGAAGTATTGGCCCACAATGAAGCCCACCTCAAATAGTGTCTTGAAAACGATGTTGAAGACGTAGGTACGGAGGAGAGCACCACCCATACGGATTCTACCACGCTCATCACGAATTGGGAGCTTCTCCTTCCCTCTTTTGACAAGAGGTTCCTTGATGCTACTGCTGCCTCCTCCACTACCAGATGCTGCTCCTGGGAAGTTGCCATCTTTGACGCTTCCCTTCTTTTTCAGCTCCTCTTTCTCTTTCCTCTTCTCCTCCATGCGTACAATGTGCAGCACATGGCCCAGGTAGATGAGGGTTGGAGTGGAGACAAAAATGATCTGCAGCACCCAGAAGCGGATGTGAGAAATGGGGAAGGCTTTGTCATAGCAAACATTTTCACAACCAGGTTGCTGAGTGTTGCATGTAAAGTCTGACTGCTCATCTCCCCAGACCTCCTCAGCAGCAGCTCCCAGCACCAGTATCCTGAAGATAAACAGTACTGTCAGCCAAACCTTGCCAATAACCGTGGAGTGCTCCTGCGCATTCTCTAACAGTCTCCCCAGAAAGCTCCAGTCACCCATTGTTTCAGATTTCTAACCTACAATAAGAACATTAGATGAATTAGAGCAATGATAAAAAAATAATCTTATCATTACACAATGCTGGGGCAGAACAAATTGATCCATGACAAATGACATTTCCATTTCCAGAATATTACACATCTGTGTTAAGAACTACATGACTCTGCGGCCATGTAGCTGTGGGGTTTTGTGAGCAGCTGTTTAATTCTTTTGCCTAGTTGATACTGGTTGAAGTGTCTACACACAATCACAGGCAAGAAAGATTGATAACCAGACTTTCTAGATTTAAATATTTTAAAAGCATGATTTCTCTGCTTCCTTCACCTGAGATGCCTCTAACCGTTGCTGCCTATTTTTTGAAAAGAACAAATGGAAATCAGTTCAATTAAAGAGGATATTCCTGATATTAATGTGACTGTACTTGTATCTACAAAGTTTGCCCAGCGCTACACATTTTGTTCTTATCAGGACTTGTTTATTCCAACATTCAGGAGGCTAGTAGCGTCCCGGAATTCTGATACTTTTATATTGTACAAATACAGAAAAATAATTACTTCAAATCTATGGAATTTATAGACTGATTTTGGAATGTGTACACCACCAACAAGCATGTTCTCAAAGTCTAGTCATGTTTGATTTTGTTTGTTTCTAAAAAGAGAGAATCATTTGAATAAGTTGAAACATTGGCAAGAATGAGAACTTCTGGGAGAAATGGTGAAAAGGTTTCTATGCCATTTGCCCAATTGTCCTGCTTGTTAGTGTCACTGAACCACATGTACTGCAACATTATTTTAAAAAAAAAAAAAAAAAAAAAACAAACCAAAAACCAACCAAACAAAAAATCCTAAAGGGCACATCAGCAAATGTGCACAGAGATTTTCCTGGGAAAATTAAATTATATTCTATGACCTTATTTCTATGATATACAACTGCTATATGTTCTTAGCAGTTTCCACCAGTTCATCTATGATGATCTTCCCATGTCCAATTCTAGGCAGTGAAAAAAATTCTGATTTGGAAAGGCTTAAAGCACAAGATATTTTAAAGATCAGATTCCTCACAAGCTAACTTCAGTTGAGAAAAAAAAGCTATTATCTGCTGGTATCTCTTGTGTTATCCTTCACCAGTTCCTAGTTGAAATATAGGTAAAAGTACATTTCATTCTCCTAATCAACACCCTTCTATATTTTATGCATCAATCTTCAACTGAAATCAAAATACAATTAGCTACTTTTAGCTAACCACAATACTTTCATAAATACTCATTTCATAATTATAATTCAGGCATAACAATTTGCATACAAAAGAACACTATCAGAAAGACTGATTATTCTCTTGCTTAAAAATCTCAGAAGGTTTCATAAATAGGACTGAGTTATACTTTATTCTCTTTATTTTTATACTTAAATTTTTTGTCCCCATCCCCGTGTGTTTTACATTTCCAAGAAGAAAAGGTGTTTGTCATTATACATAGGAAATCACCACTGAGAAAATATGCTCTTCTTGTTGTCATATTTACTGTGATTTCCAACAATGATGTCACTGTTTTTCCTGAGGAAGCATTTTCAGAGCCTCTACAGAAATTCTTTCAGGCTTTAAGTTAAGGTAATTAAAGAAATTAAACTTATTTCAGTAACATTTTTGTAACTTGTTTTTACTCTGAGACAATAAAATACTTGTAACTGTGGAACAGTATATTTCCACACAAAAAGCAACACCACATTCATTAGTATTTGCATTTTTGCAAATCCTGGAACACCAATGCACTTTTATCCCCCCAAATTTAATTCAAAGGAAACTCCTCATAAAAACAAACCATATATTTGTTATTCTGCAAAACAATATTCCCTTTAACTGAATGCTTCTTCCAGTACAGCATGACAAGATGCAACTGATAATATTAACAATGAAATGTGGGACTATTCCTGGTCCTAAAGCATTTTAAATATTTTTTTGAAATATAGACTGTTTATTTTTTTAAGGAGTGTATTTTTCCCCTCCGTAACCCAAAACTGAATAAATTGTTATAATACTTAACTTCTATAATCCTTATTTAATATGTTAAAATTATTTTAAAAATTAATCTTCAATCTTAATTTTAGGAGGTTTACAACATTTTGGATGGTGAAGTAAATGTAACCTTGAGAAGTAATAATTTCTCAGGAAATAACAAATTATTTTTTTATCATTTTTACTAAAAATCATTTGAAGATTTACTCAGTTTAGTTTCATCTTTGGACAGAACTGTTGTCTGGGAATGTTCTTAGTTTGAGTATTCAAAATTGCTATGCAGGAACACAAAAAGGAAAAATGTGATATTTGATGGATTAAAGATGTTTAGCATAGCCCTAAATCCAGTACTTAATTTCTCTGCTATCTTTTGCATTGTGCTGCACCTCTCAGTTCGCTTCTCTCTGACACTCTCTTTGGTTTTAACCCAGATCACGCAAAATAGGTAGCTCGGATGATAAGTAATCAAAGTTACTGTTTGTTATTTTATCATTAATATTTGTATTAATCCATAAAAGTAAAGACATGTAAATTTAATTCAGTAATCATGGTCCATTTTCAGCAGAGCTGCCACTATCCTTGCTTCCAATGGCACAGAGGATTCTCTCCTGAAAAATCACAACCCTTGCACTGTAAGGTGAACAGAGGTAGCAGTCTTATTTTTGTCCCCTACAGGCACACTGTAATGTAGCCCTTATTGACATCAATAAGCAATGTCAACTACAGTAAAAGTAGGATTTTTTTTGCTTTTCTGAAGAATTATCTGTTATTGGAAGAAATAAAAAAAGCAGTTTGTAAAAAGGAAAGGAAAGATGACAAATAATATATTCTAATTTGTTCTCAGTCATTCTCCTTTCACGAATAATGCTAAAGATTTTTTTTATTTTTACTAGAGGTCAGCAATGCCTGGACTGAGATTACTCAGTACACCAAAGACATGACACAATACATTTCTCAAAAGATACACTTTAAACTAATGTTTACATGAATCAAAAGATTTATTTCAGAGCATCAGGGTGTGCAAACTCATCCTGCACAAAGAAAAAGGATTTTAAGCCATGAGCAGGTACTTCACAGCATCTTAACTGTACAGAGGTAAAAAACTGAGGGCTCATCTTAGTACGAATTGCAGCAATCCTTGCCTTCACTACAAATGTGTATTACTACATAATACATAAATATGGGAAGGACATAATTTCCAAGGGCAATGCAAAGGTGCACATCTCCACTGGCTGAGGGGTTCTCAGAAATCCAGGTCCAGTATCTTTCTTCAGTGTCGATGCATTCTCCAGTGAGTAATTCTTGAAGCCAATGTAACTCTTCCAAAAATCTCATCAACAATTTTAAAGCAACACTTTGATAAAAATCAAGATTAAATGACATCAAACAAATCCAGAGAGCTCACAGATCTCAGAATATTTGAGATGCCACCATTAAGTTCAACAATAAAACACCTAAATGTAAATTTAAATAGCCACAACTCAATATTTCAGCTGAGAACAACTCCAATCTTGCTTTTGTAGTATTACAAAAACCTCAGCTGTACTGTGCTACTTTGAGCACTGCTGATGTACAGACCTAGGCAAATGTTAAGTCCTAATATTACATATGGATTGTGAAGGAAGACATTTTTCCTTTCTGTACTTGGGAAAAAAAGGCATATTAAGGACTTAAACATCTTTGTATTTCATGGCATTCATGTAGAACTATCCACTAGGCAGAATCTGCCTCAGAAAGCAACATAATTCAATGACATGAAAAGCAAGGACTTCACAAACCCTGGGATAATTTAACAGAAAATGAGACTCATACGTTGCATGTGTCACTTATAAAATCTTTCCTACAAGACAAATATTGAAAAATGGGCAGTTTGTGAAAACTAGCACAGCATTCTGGTTAAGAATCAATATTATGCCATTAGACAGTTTAATACACGCACAAATACACTTTGTAGGTGGGGTGCGTGTGTGCATTTGCATGTGTGTGACAGAGAACAAACAAAAGAGAAAATAAATTTTAAAATCTTTGATGTCAAATATATTCCTTCACAGGAAATAAATAATTATCATCTGGCATCTACAAACTCGCCAGTTGTTATCTTTATTTCTGATGACATCACTGAAGACATTCATCATTATGCATCAGGTGTGTGAAATACACTATCTTAACTGCTTGTAATTTCACTTATACATGTATATGTTTAAGTATTTATATACATATATGCACATACATGCAGATAAATAACTACACAGTTATGTTACATACCTTGCCAGATTATGACACATGGTGTATTTATTCTTTCAATACACTGGTATTTCTAAAAAATGTCCCTTAATAATTATTTAGCAACCTAACAGATGTCTTTCTCTGAATAAGATTTCTCAAATTCAGTATACATTTTCTTTCATTTCTTGTGACAATCTAAAATCTTGGGATTTAGGTTTGCATCTTCAAAATTATCTAGATTTTATAAACCACTATGAGAAAGAAATGTTTTTAAAAGAGAAAACAACTTGCAATATTTCCTTTGGTTTTATACTAAAAAAACTGGCACTTCCACAGCCACCAGGGTTTTAACTTTGCTAATTTAAATCCGATAGAAGTAGTCACCCTGCACAAAGTCTGCAGTGGGATCATGTCATTCCAGACCAACGGACACATCTACAGGGACAGAAGGAGTTAGTATAATTTCCAGTAAAACCTAACAGTATTTGGTCATGTATGTGCATATGAAACATAGTGGCTGAAGTTTCATAATTCACTATATATACTTGTTAAAATGAGGACTTGAAAATAACTTTCTTGCTGCTCACAGTGTTATACTTTCAGACAAATCTATCATCACTTTCATGGTATTTCAAACACTCCTTAAAAATTATTCCTTAGCTGATCTTATTATTACCTTAAACTTACTTTACTGCTATGGAGCCTCCTCCTTAAATCCCAGGGAAAACTTTTCTTGACTTCTTCTTTGCTTCGCTTGACCTCTGACTAAGAGTTTGGTCTGTGTAAAGGAAAAGTCCAAAGAGCTCAGAGCTGAGCCCAGGAGGAGAGCTACACCCTCACCTGTTAAACTCTTCTTTTCTCTGGTGTAACATCTCTTGCTTTGATTCACTTATCATGGAACAAAACCAAAAAGGAATCCCTTTTCTCCCACCAAGTACTCAATTGTCATCTTAAAGCTCTATGCTGGAATTAAAAGATAGTGACTTACCAATAAAACTCTGAAAGGTGTGAAGGGTGTGGAGCTACCAGGGGACTACAGAACAGCCATCGAACATGAGAGCAACAGTCCCTACATCCCGAGTGAGTGAAGCATGAATGAGATGGATTTGTCAGGTGGCCACATACCATCAGCCAGCCAGATCTTAAAACTGCCCAGTAAGGATTATCCCATCCCTCCACCCCAAATGTACAAAGGAGGGTCAAGCTTGTCTGGTGTTCAAAGACTCAAGGCCCTTTTCCATGGCAGAGAAGCAGGTACCCCAAGAGACAAGTAAACATCTGAGGGGACTTGAGGCAAGTTACAGGAACTGCAAGGGCAAGGGTGCTATACATCCTGCTCAGAATTCTTAAAGTCCATTTTTGTCTCATGGAAACCATTTAAACCTTTTTTTCTAGTTGAACTTAAAATCATAGAATCATAGAATAACCAGGTTGGAAGAGACCCACCGGATCATCGAGTCCAACTATTCCTATCAAACACTAAACCATGTCCCTCAGGACCTTGTCCACCCGTGCCTTAAACACCTCCAGGGAAGGTGAATCAACCACCTCCCTGGGCAGCCTGTTCCGGTGCCCAATGACCCTTGACTTTAAACTGTTCCAGTAGGATTTTCCCTTGAAATTTCCCTTAAAGAGAAACTCTAGCAGCTCTAGCTACCCAGTTCAGTCCCTTCTTCATATCTATGTCAGTGTCTTACAGACTTACCACACACTCAGGATTCCCAAAAACATCCTAGACTTATGTGACTTCTTCAGAACCCAAATACTTTTGTGATGCTTTTTTTTGCCTACCTGGAAAAAAAAAATCTCAAATGAAATAACTTCTCTTGCTTATAGCATTGACAAGTTTTTGTTTAATCAAGCTATGAATTTCTTCCAAAGAATTCCAAAGAATATTTATTCATCTCAAATACTTTGCATCACATGTGTGTCCTAAGTGAACAGGTTGCTGATGATGTGACCAGAGTGAGGTAAAAGCCTCGTCAATGCAAGGAGGCCACTCAGCCAGTTTTCCCACTGTCTAAGGTCCAGGTAACTCAGAGCTCACCTCAAGAAACCCAAACCCCATCTTGGATTACACTTGTAAACTCCATCATTCCATGTGGTACCATTTACGAGGGTGAAAGGAATTCTGGCTCTGCTTTATACTTGTGATTTAACTTTATTCTGAGTGTAACACTGACTTGAAATGCACATCAGTGTTGAAATGCTAGTGGTAAGCCTTGAGGAACAACTTACATGGCCCTACACCTGCACACTTCAGTGGGCAACAGCCACAACAATCCTGTACACAAACAGTATTTGCTGCTTCCTCCTCTGCAACATTTTCTGAATAATATCATGAGGTTAGGGCACTTTCCCCTACCATGTCAGGCTCAGTTATCAGCCCCATCTGTGAGCACTGCTGCATGCAGAAGGTTCCCTTGCTGGGGCAGGAATAGCAGAAAACACACCAGGGTCTCTCAGGGAGATATTTCATAGACCTATAGAATGTCCTGAGTTGGAAGGGACTCACAAGGATTGGGTCCGACTCCTGTCCCCGAATAAGACAACCCTGATTCACACCATGTGTTTGAAGGTGTTGTCCAAAAAGGCTCCTTGTGTCCCCCTGATCTAGTGGGAGGTGTCCCTGCCCTCCGTAGTTGGAGCTAGAGAATCTTTAAGGTCCCTTCCAAACCATTCTATGATTCCATGACTCTGATTTTTGAACATCATCAGGCTCAGTGCCACGACTACTTCCCTTGGGAGCCTGTTCCAGTGCTCCACCACCCTCTGAGTGAAGAACCTCCTCTTAATATCCAGCCTAAGCCTCCCCAGCACATTTTCCTCTCATTCCCTCGGGTTCTACGGATGGTGGCCAGAGAGAAGAACCAGTAAAGTCCTTTCTACCGATCCTCCCGGGCACGATGAGCAGAACCGGAGTCCTCCCTGCCCTGCAGGGGAGAGTAGAGGCTCCAGGCATCCCCTGCCCCCCGGCCCCAGCGCAGGCTCCGAACCCCATCCCCTGCCCGAAGCCTCCAGCCCCGGGTCCCCTACTTACGCTCGGACTATTTTAAGTAGCAAACTCTTAACTCGTTCAGAGGCCGGTGTTGCCGCATAGCTGATCGAATTGGGAAGGGAAAGCGCTGGTCGTTCCCCGCCCCCCACCCTCGTTCCCCCTTTCCTTAGGCTTTGCTCTGCCCAAAGCGGGGATGCGGGATGCGCAGGGATGCTCAGCGCCCTCCCTACCTGCTGCCTCGGCTGGCAACGCGCCCCGCGGGCGGCCGGCAGCCCACAGCCCCCAGGGACCTGTCACCACCTCCCCTGGGGCCACCGGGCACCCGGCCCTCCCCTTCTCCCCTCCCCCTGCCCCCGCCCCCCCGGGCAGAGCCCTGGCAGTGGCTGCAGAGCGGCGGCCGAGTCCCTTCCCACGGGATGCTGCGAGCCCAGCGGCCGAGGAGCTGTTGCCCTGCTCTACTTGGCTTGTAAAGCGTTTTCTAGTCGGATTCTAAAATGCTCCGATAGGATTTTCCCTTTAAATGTCCCTCAAGTGGCTCTGGCTTGTTTAGCCTATAGAAGAGGAGGCTGAGAGGAGACCTCATCACCCTCTACAACTACCTGAAAGGAGGTTGTAGAGAGGAGGGAGCTGGCCTCTTCATAGAATCATAGAATCATAGAACAACCAGGTTGGAAGGGGCCCATCGGATCATCGAGTCCAACCATAACTCAACTCTTCTCCCAAGTGACAGGGGACAGGACAAGAGGGAGTGGCCTGAAGCTCTGCCAAGGGAGATTTAGGCTAGACATTAGGAGAAAGTTTTTCACGGAAAGGGTCATTGGGCATTGGAATAGGCTGCCCAGGGAGGTGGTTGAGTCACCTTCCCTGGAGGTGTTTAAGACACGGGTGGATGAGGTCTTGAGGGACATGGTTTAGTGTTTGATAGGAATGGTTGGACTCGATGATCCGGTGGGTCTCTTCCAACCTGGTTGTTCTATGATTCTATGATTCTATGATTCTACTCAGTTCAATGGCTTCTTTGCATCTGTGCGCGTGTCTTAGACTCAGTCTATGCTCAGGACTCCTAATAACATCCTAGGCTTATAGGACTTCTTCAGAAGCCAAATACTTTTCTGATACTCTTTTTGCCTACTGGGAAAAGCAAAGAAACAAACAAACAAAAATCAATCAGCCAAACAAACAAACAAAAACCCAAATGAAATAACTTTTTTTGCTTGTAGCAGTGGCAAGTTTTTGCTTAATCAAACTATAAATATCTTCAAAAAAATTCCAAAGAATAGTTATTAATCTCAAATAATTCACATCCCTTGTGAGTCTTAAGTGAACAAGTAATTGGTGTGGTTTTAATAACTCTCAGACCAAAGATGTGATCAGACTCTAGCAGCTCTGGATGCTCAGTTCAATCCCTTCTTCATATCTATGCTGGTGTCTCATAGACTCAGCCCAAGCTCAGGACTCCTAATAACATCCTAGGCTTATACGACTTCTTTTGGAACCCAAATACTTTTCTGATAATCTTTTTGCCTACTGGGAAAAACAAACAAACAAACAAATGGAATCACTTTTAGAATCATAGAATCACTAGGTTGGAAAGGACCTCTTGGATCACTGAGTCCAACCATTCCTATCTGCCACTAAACCATGTCCCCAAGCTTCTAATCTACCTGTCTTTTAAATACCTCCATGGATGGTGACTCAACCATCTCCCTGGGCAGGCTCTTCGGACACCCGATGACCCTGTCTGTGAGAATTTTTTTCCTATATCCAGTCTGAACCTCCACTGGTGCAGCTTGAGGCCATTGCCCCTTGTCCTATCACCTGTCACTGGGGAGAAGATGTCAGCACCCACCTCTCTACAACCTCCTTTCAGGGAGTTGTTGAGAGCATGAAAATCTCCTTCAGCCACCTCTTCTTAAGGCTAAACAACTCCAGTTCCCTCAGCTGCTCCTCATAAGACTTGTTCTCCAGCCCCTTCACCAGCTTCGTTGCTCTTCTCTGGACTTGCTCCAGAGCCTCAACATCCTTCTTGTGGTGAGGGGCCCAGAACTGAACACAGGATTCAAGGAGCGGCCTCACCAGTGCTGAGTACAGAGGGAGAATCACCTCCCTGGACCTGCTGGTCACACCATTTCTGATCCAAGCCAGGATGCCATTGGCCTTCTTGGCCACCTGGGCACACTGCTGGCTCATGGTCAGTCGCTGTCGACCAACACCCCCAGGTCCCTCTCCTCCTGACAGTTTTCCAGCCAGACTTCTCCCAGTCTGTAGCTCTTCATAGGGTTGTTGTGCCCCAAGCGCAGGACGTGGCATTTGGCAGTGTTGAACTTCATGCCATTGGTCTCAGCATGCTTGGGGAAGAGTGGCTGGAAAGCAGCCTGGTGGAAAAGGATCTGGGAGTGCTGGTTGATAGCTACCTGAACATGACCCAGGTAGACAATAAGGCAAACAGCATCCTAACTTGTATCAGAAATGGTGCGGATAGCAGGACCAGGGAAGGGATTGTGCCCCTGAACTCGGCACTGGTGAGGCTGCACCTTGAATCCTGTGTTCAATCTTGGTCCCTTCAGTACAAAAAGGGTATTAAGGTGCTGGAGCATGTTCAGAGAAGGACAAGAAAGCTGGTGAAGGGTCTGGCGCACGTGTTATGAGAAGCAGCTGAGAAAACAAGTTGTTTAGCCTGGAGAAGACAAGGATGAAGGGAGACCTTATGACTCTCTACAAGTACCTGGAAGGAGGTTGTAGTGAGGTGGGTGTTGATTTCTTCTTCCAAGTAACAAGTGATGGGACGAGAGGAAATGTCCTCAAGTTGAGGTTTAGATTCGATATTAGGAAAAATTTCTTTACTGAAAGAGTGGTGAAGCATCAGAACAGGCTGCCTAGGGAAGTAGTGGAGTCACCATCTGTGGAGGTGTTAAAGAAATGTGTAAACCTGGCACACTGGGACATGGTTTAGCAGGTTGATTTTAGAGGTCTTTTTCAACCTTGGTAATTCCGTGACTCGGTGACCTCCCGGCGCCGCCCAGTGGCTGCTCTCGGGCTCCTGCTTGGTCTCCTCCTGTAAATGTCAAAGGAAAGAATCCCACTTCCATCCATGAGGTGTTGGATCTTAAAGCAATCATTTACAAGAAAATAATTCTTCACAGAAAGGAGATTATTTGTTTCCCGACAGGAGGCAAACTTTGCTGTCCTGTGTGAAGAACATAGAAAGCCTGACAGAACCTGGAACCAAGCTACGTCCCAGGCGGTGGCTCTTGCCCTTCTGCCAAGACAGATCCTTTGGTCTCAGAGTGCAGGTAGCACTGCATCAACAGCTCGCAGTATTTCAAGACACTTGCCAAATGTCTACAGAAGAGAAGGATCCAGGGAGACCTCATAGCAACCTTCCAGTACTTAAAGGGGACATACAAGAAAGCTGGGGAGGTGCTATTTATCAGGGAGTGTAGGACTAGGATGAGAGATAACATTTTTAAGCTGAAAGAAAGCAGATTGATATTAGGAAGAAATATTTGATTCTGGGGGTGGTGAGGCACTGTAACAGATTGCCCAGAGAAGTTGTGACAGCCCTGTGCCTGGATGTGTTTATGGCCGGGTTGGGTGAGGCTTTCAGCAACCTGATGTACAGGAGGATGTCCCTGCTCATGGCAGGAAGGTTGGAACTGGATGATTTTTAAGGTCTTTCCCAACCCAAACCATTATGATTCTATGATTTTATGAACTGTATAAATGTCTGAGAACATATACCTGGGACTGAGCCAATGTTAGGAAAAGAAGGTTTTATGAATGATGTTTTTGAAAAGCTTTTTCCCCACAGACTTTTATCAGTCAAGATTAGCTGTCAAACTTTGGTGCACAGACTGCACTTTATTCAGAAGGAAGATAGTCTCAGACTTAAACTATGGTGTTAAACAGTGTCTCTTCATGTCGACTTGCTGACAGGGATTCCCATGGAAAAGTCACCTTGCTGGTTTCCTCACTGCTACTTATCTTTAAAAGTGCACAGCACTGCAAGTGGTCAGATGCCACATTAGTGTTCCCCGAATCCCTAAGTCCTTATGATGTTTAGAGGATTCCTTCCACTGTCATTAATGCCAGACAGCAACATAAAGCTCCAGGCAACATTTAAATTTTTACATTAAAATGCATTTGTACAAGATTTTCAGACTTCTTTTAGTTATCTTCTCTAATGCCGCTTTTGGTCTTCCATCCAAACCTCCACACAGGTGACAACCTCTGTTCCATGTGACAGACCTTTAGCAGTATATAATTTGGCTGGCACAGAAACAAAGTGGATTCAAGAAGTATGTAAACACAACAGTTAGGCAGGTGTTTCTGAGATTAGAAAAAATAAGATTTGCATAGAAAGATCAAAATTAGGCACCAAGCTTTATGAAAAGATAAAAAGATCTTGTAAGTAAAGGAAATACATCTTGATCTTAGTCTGAACTCGAGCTGATGCTTAACAAGAAAAATGGACTTTTTCAGATCACTATTGGTCCAAAACAGTGTTTTGCCCCATGCTATTTCTAATTTAAGCATCTGTTTTGAAGTACAAAAGAGGATTACTCCTGCCATAACCGTACATCGAAGCACAATCTAGTGGAAGAACTCCCAAACTGCAGTACACATCACTAGTTATAAACAAACCACGTCAAAGATGTACATGGCCCAGCAGAGCTGACAGGAGTTCTGTCTGGACAGTCAGCCTTAAAAAAGATCTACAAATGCCCTCGGTTCTACTTGTTGTGGCCATGCATAGTATGTCAATAAAGAGAATTGCACTTGACATGCCGCTGCACTACAGAAGATGGCACTAAAGATATTTAAATGCTGGTAAAGGGTTTGGCTACTTCAGGAGGCACATTTGAAGCAAGGATTAAAGAATTTTCTTCTCCGGTTGTTTTCTACATAGATGAATCAAAATACTTTAGAATTAATTAACAAATGAAATTGTCATACAAAGATTGAAGTAGTAGCTTAATCTCGCATTATATTGCAATTATTATTGTCCTGATTGCTGTTGTTTTCTGTTAGGCACTACTGACAAGCATGTCAGAGAACATAGCATATTAACAACTAAGAACTGCTGTCAGGAATAATTATTCTTATTTATAGTTTGTAGAGTTATTGTAACTTCTAGTTTGCAGGAATGGAGGCACAGGAGGAATTAATGATTCATCCTAGGTTATATGGCACTGAGATCCTAGCCTGATGTTTTACCCACCAAAACAGACTTCCTCTCAAAAGTGCTTTTGAAACTGTGAGAAGTTCTCCACAGCATTTTCCTGGAAAAACTGGTTGCTTGTGTCTTGTACAGGTATACTCTATGCTGGGTGAAAAAACAGCCGGATGACCCGGCCCAAAGGGTCTTGGTAAATAGAGTTAAACCCATTTGGCAGTTGGTCACAAGCTGCATTCCCCAAGGCTCAGTGCTGGGGACAGTTCTGTTCAATAACTTTATCAATGACCTAGACTGCTCCCATTGTAAGTTTGCAGATGACAACAGGTTGGGCCAGAGTGTTGATCTTCTTGAGGGAAGGAAGGCTGTGCAAGAGGGATTTGGACAGACTGGATCCATGGGTCAAGGACAACTATATGAGATTCTACAAGTCCTGCGCTTGGGTCACAAACCCATGCAATGCTCGCAAACTCTGCAGTCAAAATGTCACATCATTTTTAATTGCAGGTGGTGTAGTTACCCAGGTTTATACATGTGACTCTTGTTTACTGAGTGGAATACATGTCAATGTCTCCCATGGAATACAAACAAAATAAGCTCCAGTTTCCTTAGTAGAAGGTCCACCCTCAGTCTTCCAGAACATAAGTATAGACCTGAACTTTGCAGGAAAAGAACAAAGTAGTGTGTCAATACAAAAGGAATGCTCTGCAGAGGGACTTGGATAGGCTGGATCGATGAGCCAGGGTCAATTGGATAAAGTTTCATAAGACCAAGTGCCAGATCCTGCACTTCAGTCACAACAACCCTATGCAACACTCTAGGCCTGGGGAAGAGTGACTGGAAAGCTGCCTGGTGGAGAAGGACCTGGTGGTGTTGGTCAGGAGCCAGTTGAACATGAGCCAGCAGGCGGCCAAGAAGGCCAACAGCATCCTGGCTTGTATCAGAAACAGGGTAGTCAGCAGGAGTAAGGAAGTGATCACCCCCCTATTCTCAGCACTGGTAAGGCTGCAACTCGAGTGCTGTGTTCAGTTTTGGGATCCTCACCTAAAACTCTTCTCTGAGCATGTCCAGAGAAGGGCAACAAATCTGGTGAAAGGTCTGGAGCACAAGCATTATGAAGAGTGCCAGAAGGAACTGGAGTTGCTTAGTCTGGAGAAGAGGAGGCTGAGGGGAGACCTTATCACTGTATACAACTACCTGAAAGGAGGCTGTAGAGAGGTGGGTGTTGGTCTGTTCCCCCAAGTAACAACAGATAGGATGAGAAGGAAATGGCCTCAAGTTATGCCAGGGGAGGCTTAGAGTAGATATTAGGAAATATTTCTTCACCAATAGAGTTGTCAAGCATTGGAACAGGCTGCCCAGGGAAGTGGTTGAGTCCCCACCCCTGGAGGTATTTAAGACATGTGGATGTGGCACTTGGGGACATTGTTTAATGGTGAACTTGGCAGTGTTAGGTTAATGGTTGGACTGGATGATCTTAAAGGTCTTTTCCAGCCTAAGATGTTCTACAATTCTGTGATTTTGTGATTCTGAGCTGAAAACAAATCAAAAGCCAGAGTTCAAGTAGTTCGCTCGTGAGTCAGTGGGTTAAATCAACTGGTTCAAAGGCTGAGGAGAGTTTGTGTGAGAACAAGGAAGAAGATGGCCAGTAGGTGAGAAGCAGCCCCAACAGAGAGGAGCAGAGAACAGCGAAGGATACAGAAATGAAAGAGGGAAAGGGTGGTAAGACTTTTGCCTTCCTAGCAGCAATCACTTAAGAAAATACAGCCAGAGGCTGTGGTTTGAAATTACAGTGTGTGTAGCAGCAAATACAATTTAACAGGTTGCCATTCCTCTTGCTCCTTCTGTTCACTCCCTACAGCTCTTCTTGCCCAATACCATGGCCTGCTGCCCCACAGTCACGTCAGCATGGACACGTGGCCTCCCGGTAAATCAAATGAAGGAACTGATCTAGCTAAAAAACAACCCAGCAAAGCAAAACACTGGTTTCTTCATCACCTAAACCAGTCAGCCAATCCAGTGATGAGTGCAGCTGTGCAAACGACTAGGCTGGTATGGTGAAGGTCCTGGAGTGGAGACACCGTGTTGAATGAGGTGGGAGAGACAAAGGGAGGATAAGAAGCAGGAAGGGATGACATCAGTGCTTGTGCACTAAACTAGTACTACCAGTGAGCAAGTCATAGTGCCAAACCACAGCCAAAGCTCCTAAACAAGCGCATTCTTCTTCTTTGTATTCAGGATAAAAGCAAATACAGTATGTTTTACCAGGAGTATACCTTGCTTAACATGAATGATAAATGAGTAAAGGCCTCAAATACTGGCTACCTTCCACAGAAAGGAACAGGAAAAAGTTTGTTGCTTTAAAACAGAAAAACAAGGTCATATGGAGTAAAATATCACAACAAAATTCGAATTGCTGCACAATCTGATGACCTGTCTTTGAAATTAAAGAAGCCAGTAATAAAAAATGGGATGTTACTGCTGTGAAATGTCTCCTGGATGCAGACCAGGTTTCAGTGGACGCCACCAGTGTTTGCATATAAAGTGAGTTGGGCAGAAAAACTGATCTGGGTTTCAGTCTTCCTGCTGTTGAGAGGAAAGCCTCTTCTGTGAGACATGAAACTGAGGTAGGAGGAACATTTTACTCACTGTGCTCAGAAGAAAAAAAAAATCCATTAGCAGCCTCATTTATATTAATAACGATTTTATTTACTCACAATGTCACCTGATATGCTTTGCCAGATGGAAGATACTATAGCACAAGAATGTATATTTACAATTGCTAAAAGCACAAAGGAACCATACTGGCAGAGATCATGCTGGAGAGATCCTGCACTTGCAAGTAGACTTGAATTTATATGAAAAATATTTTGATTCAGGAACTGAGCTTTGACTTGGCAAAAGAACTTGTACAACTGACTCTTTTCATTGGGGTCACCTTCTCCAGGGATTTCAAAACCTCCCTCTGTTCTAGAGCACATCCAAACCTAGACCATCCTTAACAGATGTTGGGCTTAGTTACCATTTAACAATTTTCAATGATGGAAAGTCTGTCATCCAACTCAATGCTTAGCCCTCTTCACAAAGAGGTTATGACTAGTCTATATCCCATTGCAACATGAGCCTATTATTTCTTGCTCTGTTGCCAGCTGATGTAGAGTAACAGCTTCATCTTCTTTGCCACAATCTTTTACATAGTTGGAGAGTGCTGTTTAGTCGTCTTCTTCTTTTAGACTTCTCAGAGCCAATTCATTTCTTTCACGTCTTCCTCACAAGTTCTGTGTTTTAGATATTTTGTCAAATATTATTCCTGAACCTTGGATTTCTCCAATTGATAAATGGGATTTTGAGGTACATGGATCACCAAAGTAAGGTCCAAATAAGGACTTTCAGGTACTAAGAAGAATGGAAGGATTATTTCAAGCATCTTATTTTTGACAAATTGTTAATGCATACCAATATAGTATTTTTCCATGTCAACAATGTTATTGACTGATGCTCCACTAATGTTCTACAAAATCCAGCTCTTCCCTACAAAACTGTTCTTTAGTTCAGAAAAGGTCACCTTCCTACATTTCTGCAAGTGCTTAGTATTTCACAATAGTAGCACTTAGTCCTTCATAACTTCTCAAACTGCTTTTGTTAAACCATCTCTTTTGGTGATAAAGATCTTATTGAATTCTAAGCCTATCTTCCCTTGTACGTGCAGCTCCTCCCAGCTGCACACAGTTTAACCCATTTGGTGGATCCTTGTACTCTGACAATGAGTCATTAATAACTATTTAACTGCTATACACAAAAGCTTTTGTCATGGCATAGGTAGAAATTATTCCTGACAAATCCATGTTGCAATGTCTCAGTCTTCTATCAGATGGAGTGGGATGATGGTTTAGTCAGTTGGTTCATCTGTGTCTGCAAGCACATATGTGTGGCTAAGTGTAGAGATTGTTCCTGTTTGTGCTGGAGAGATTGTGGGAGATATTTCAACTGTATATTAAACACTCAGTCCTTGTAAAGGATGCAACACCCAGGGCAGGGATATCCCACCAATGATGCAACATACAGTAGGTTTGAAATCTTTACCATACAATCATTATAGAATATTTTTCTCTAGCACCTATTGCAATTATCTTAATAAACATTTGTTTAAGTGTTCTGCTTAATAAGCACCTGTTCTGCTCCCTGTGAACACAGTTGTGAGCTTTATCTTTCAGCTGGTGAAACTCAGAAACGAAGAGGCTGAGGGTTAACTCTGTGTACTGGGATGGCTATAATACTTTTAAATCAAGTCAAAGAAGTCTTGTGACAAAAGAGATGATAGTTGGATGCCAAACAGCAAGTTTTCCAGCATCCCCATCTAAAGAAGGCACAGCATTCTAAGAAGATGCAGTATTCCTATTAATATGTGGATCACTTCTCTAAGTGTGAGGGGTTTTTATGTGTTGTCTTAAAGACTGAACCACAGTAGAAAGTGATCTGCAAAGAAATTTTAAACCTAATTTCACAATCCTGACATATGTAGTTTTAAGTCTGCCATTGTCTTTCCCAGCTGACAAGCTTGTATTACCATAATTGCCAAGAAAACAGGAAAGATCCACCTTGCCCAAGCAAGTAAGCCTGCCCAGCACAGCTTGTCCATTGAAAAAAGCCACCTGCATCAGACCAGTGTGACTGCATTCACACACTACAGTATTTATTATCCTGGTTACTGTGCCAATCTGTGAGTGAAATAGTGGTTCTTACCAGCACACAGAACATACGCTGAAGGAAAAATTAATTCATAACTTGCAGTGATTCATACTCAACTGTGTAAGTTGTCTAGAAGTTCATTCAAGATATGTTTCCCTTAACTGTATGTCACATTGCAAAGGTGAAACTACTTCACCAGAAAGACTTATGCAAGCATCTGGCTACCTAGTGGTGTTCTTGGAGAGGTTATTTTTTAGTAGACAGCTTATTCAAATACAAAAGATTGAGCAAAGAGTAGGCAAAGGTAACATAATCATTGAGTTAATGGGAGTGATTTAATGGGAAGGAAAAGGGAGACGGCCCTGTTACACAGACAATTCTGAGGCTGAATCCTGTGGTAGTACTGGGGAACCAGCCACAGCAGGGGCAAGACATGTTCATCTTATAAAGAACTTCTTCTGGTGGCTGGAAAATATCCAGGTCAGAGCTGGATCAACTTTAGAGACAGGAAATATTTTCTCCAAAGGAAAATGGTAATGACAGCTGGTTTGGTCAGATGGATTTTTTTAAGTGTATGTACTTCCTGAACTATCCTGAAGATTTGTCTTGTTCATTAAACATCAGATAGTTACCATTACTCTTGCCACTGTCTGCAAACAGCTTCTAATGATTGTATAGATAATAAGATGGTGGAAACCCAAAGACGCTTGTAATTAACACCCAGTGGTGACCACCCTGGGTATCAGAATAGGTGATCACTAATATAGGTGATCACTATATAATTTGTCATTGATATTCTGTCAGATAGGAAAAAGCACAGTACATTGACTCATAACTGCAAAGTGTCTGGAGGATTTTTTTTTTTGTCTATGAAAGCCTTCAACAAAGGTGCTTATATACCCAGAAGCCATAAATGCATTGTTCTGATTTCCTTTTAAATCAGCCTTTCTCTCATGGGACTTAAGAAGTTTTTCATCTAGTTGGGTCTATGAGTTAACAGTGAAGCTTTCTTAACCTCTTCCCTCTCCCCCACCCTTTTGGACATATACGTTCTGGTTTGAAGAATTTGTATGAAATTTTAGCCTTGAAGAAGTCAATGGTAAACTGGTAATTTCAATCATAATACAATTCTAGTCTGTCTCATTTCTGTGCTTCCCAGTTCTACCACATCATTTTACATTTAGTATCCTGGTCACACTGGACACCAGACAGTGAAGAATAAATCTCCTTTGCAGTCATAACTTCAGACTTGCTTCTTGTGCCTTTCATTCTGAGAAGAGTCTAGGGACCAAGTGCCAAAAATGTAGACACTTTTAGTGTAATTCAGGAAAGAACACATGCAATTCCAACACTGCATTGTATTTTAATCTGTATTTTAATCCACCTGTGCAACATAGCAACATGCAACATAGACAAAAGCAATAGGTGAAAAGGGCTTAGTTCTTGTGTATCTCAACTTTTTTTCCCCCTACAAAGCGGCTTTTTACTCATATTTAATACACACAGAATGTCACACTGCTGTCATATTTAATACACACATTAATGTCACATTGCTGTGTGACAATATGCTTGCCAAACTGCTAGTTGAAGGCAACCTTATAGTGTTAGTGTTATCAGTTTTGATGTGTCTCATTCCAAGTTCCAGTTAAACTCAAAGATGGGCTGGAAAAGCAGTTTCCCTTATAGAGTTGGTGAAATTATTTATCACCAGACCCATCCAGCTGCATTTCTGCTAGTACAAGGCTGACTTGGTATGTTTGATTTTGCACATATATGGCCTTCCACTGTCAGCTCATCAAGTCTGCAGAATAACAGGCAATGCAACCATTTGAAAAAACAAGAGCAGAAGGCTAAAATCCTTACAGTAGCCCTTGGCTATTAAATGTAGTATTGCTGCATACATTTTCCATTACAGTAAAGAGACTTTTATTATACACATTGGGTAACATATAGTATGTACAAGTAATACAGAAAACAGAGAGTAAAAAGGTGCTTTAATTATAATTTCAGGAAGAAAAGTCATCCTGTTGTTACAAAAGAAATGTAACATTAGAGCAGTGGGAGTGTAGATATTTTGTTCTCTTCATACTTGTGCATGGAACAATGCAGGAACTTTACCAAGCACAAACCTGGTGTGTGCCAAGCTTTGTTCTTTGGAGTAGTATTAAGGATGTTTTCACAGTCCAAGTTGCCAGTTCAGGTCATTATTAATGACTTTCCGTGGTTTTGTTAATATTTTGCAGACAATGTTTTTCTTGCTGCCCTCTTAGATAACTTGTTTCTATCTGCAGTCAAGTTGCAGCACTGGATGTAGCTCACAAGCCATAGGACACTGATTATGCTTGGCTTTCACTGTCCAGTGAGGGGTCATAGGTCACAAAGCAGGTTTGTTTACTCCACTAGCGATAAACTTAAATATACAGTAAGAGACAGATGCAAATAGCAAAGCTGATAATTTTCATGCATTTGGGGTAAAAGTCATTTATTAAAGTTAAGGAGGTGAAAGAGGCAGCTTTCTACAAGTGGTTTCAAGGAAGGCACTTGGGAGACAAACTGTGTTCCTGTATGTGCTGGTGTATCTGCCTATGACAGGCATAAAACATGTTTGGAGACTTCTTTGGAGAGACAAGTCCAGACTGACTCACAGAGTTCTTCAGATTAGTAATACACAATTCACAGCTCAGCAATGTGAGCATTGAGAAAGATATCAAGTTGCTCCTTATTTCTGATTGGATCCCTTTGCTATTTCAGCTCTGCAAACTGCCTGCAATTCCTGCTAGACCTACTGTAAAAAGAGGAAGGGTGAGTTGGTCTCACTGTGTGGAGTGTCAGAGAGGCTAGGACTGGTTTGATGGACTCACATGAAAGGTACCTCACATGGGGAGAGGGTTCTATGAAGAAAAGCTCTTCAGGCTGGACAGGAAAAAAAGAGGCTGCCATCTACTGCATGTTATGCCATAAGTGTTGAAGTACTTCTTGTGGATAACACACAGAATGAAAAAAGCCATATTTTCTTGTTTTTCAATGCCAACTCTTTAGAGGTACACAGCTGAAGGAGGCATAGTTAGGCAGTAAAAAGTCTCTTCAAATAAAATTTATTTCACTGACATTCTTTACAAAGGGTTGGGGGAGAACAAAAGAAGTAGGAAGACAGCTGCATTACCCCCACCTTCTCAAAGGCAACAATCACTTTTTTTTCACCTGACCAAAAGAATGAAGAAACAAACTTCACTCCTCCCACTTCTGCAGTCTCTGTGAGAGGAGAGGCAGCACAGACCTAAAGACATTCACAAGCAGTTAAGACAGGCCACCCCCAGCCCCACAGGAGATAAAAAAAAATTGCTGGTGAAGGGCAGAGCTGATAGCATTGCTATAGTGTACCTGTGTTCCTAGGCCCTTTCCTCTCTCCAGAACACTCAAGAGAGAATCACCCCTGTCTTCTTCTCTTTTACAAGCTGTAAGTTCATCCCACATACCCCTTCACACCACTTTTGATCAATGACTGTGCTATTGGCTCAGCTCTGAAGATGAACTTGCATTTGTAATTCCTGGATTTCCTTCAGGCACTAGAGCCTTTCTTAAGATCCCAAACAGGATCCCAGCAGTAGGAATACTTGGAAAAGTTGCTGCCAGAAGGCTGCTCTCTCTACTTGTGCATGCAGGAATACTGAATTAGCACACAACCTTTAAAACCTGCCTCACTGGCAGCTTCCCAGAGAGGCTACAATTTTTAAAATATGAATAAACGTTCACTCTTATCCTTTTCCTTGAGCATGAAAATATTACTGATTGGTTTTTGACACCTAAAAAAAGTTTGAAGGAAATGGGGAGCTAGAAAATCCTGACACTGGGGACTTATTTTAAAACCGTTGTTTTCCTGGGCTGTTTCATGCAGACTTTTATCACTAGGTAACACAACTCAGCCAGATTCAAGAACATGCAGATCCCAGACACAGCAAGCATGAAAATAGTAAATGTGGTTTTCTCAGTGGGCCGGGACACAAAACAGTCCACAGTGTTGGGGCAGGGCCATGCATTGCACTTCACCAGGCGAGGCATCTGGTACCCATCGTACATGTAATAAAACACGTACATGAAGACTGCTTCAAAGACAATTCTGAAGAAGATACTGCTGGTGTATGTCCACCACAGGGGGCCCCGAATGTGCATCTTTTCATTTTTCAGCTCTTCGATATCAATTTTCTCACCATTTCTGAATCGCCTTTTCTTCTCATGCCTCCTGTAAGCTACATGCATGGCCACCAGCAGTGCAGGTGTGGAAACAAAGATCAGCTGCAGGGCCCAGAGTCTGATGTGAGAGATGGGGAAAAAGTGATCGTAGCAAACATTTCTGCATCCAGGCTGAAGCGTATTGCAGACAAAATCTTGTTGCTCATCTCCCCAGACTCTTTCTGCAGCCACTACTAGGATCATGATACGGAAGATGAACAGGACTGTGAGCCATATCTTCCCAATGCCCGTTGAGTGTTTATTTACACCTCCTAAAATGGCCTGCAGAGATCCCCAGTCCATCTTCTTTTCTGCGTCCTTTTACCTGCAGGAAGGCATAATACACCAAAGGTCAGTTCTCAAAGGGTGGGGAATCAGCTCTAGACTGTTTATGAACAAGAGAACTTCCTGTAGCACTCACTCAAGAGCCATAGGCAAATGCAAGACAGTTTCACTGATGTAATCCATATGGTTATCAATTCAAATAGCTTATTAAACTCTCTCCTTCCATGAATTTATGCTGGGACATACTTTGATCTATTTCTTAACAAGGCTTTGCACAGGAAATAAGTTACCTCTTCAAGTACATTTCCTCTGTACACTCTCCATGCTCTCCTTCCCTTTCTCAATATGCTTCCATTTCTGTAGATGTTTCTCAGTGTATTTCACAAAGCATTAAGAAACCATATAATCATAGAATCACCAGGTCGAAAAAGACCCACTGGATTATCAAGTCCAACCATTCCTATCAATCACTAAACCATGTCCCTCAGCACCTCATCCATCCATCCCTTAAATACTTCCAGGGAAGGGGAATCAACCAGGCTCCCTGGGCAGCCTCTGCCAGTGCCCAACCACCCTTTCTGTGAAAAAGTTTTTCCTAATGTCCAGCCTAAACTTCCCCTGGCAGAGCTTCAGGTCATTCCCTCTTGTCCTGTCCCCTGTCACTTGGGAGAAGAGCCCAGCTCCCTCCTTTCCACAACCTCCTTTCAGGTAGTTGTAGAAAGCAATGAGGGTCCCCTCAGCCTCCTCTTCTCCAGGCTAAACACCCCCAGCTCTCTCAGCTGTTCCTCATAAGGCCTGTTCTCCAGCCCTTTCACCAGCTTTGTTGCTCTTCTCTGGACTCACTCCAGAGCCTCAACATCCTTCTTGTGGTGAGGGGCCCAGAACTGAACACAATATTAGTTAATATTAATTAATATCGGTGCACAAGTTAAGGCAAATTTCAAACAAAGTAGAGACTTCTCTAATACTTCTCATAGACATCCTTCATCAACCCCACAGCCCTAGAAGGCTGGGCTGGTGTTTTCTTTGCCTCTGTGATAAGGACTCCTTAGCCTTCTTCAGAAGAAGCCCCTACTCCTCCCAGACACCTCCAGCAGGCCTCCAAGGCTTTCTGCAGTAACTCAGACGTGTCCCTTTCCTAGCAGGCACTTTATCTCTGAAGTATAGCATTTGATTTTGCTAATAGTGCTGAGAAGCCTCAAGGGCTCCGTCAGGGCTGCATGCATACAGAGCACAAACCAACAGGGAAAGGAGGATGCGGCAGAGCCTGCCCTTCCACCAGCCTGTCCTTCCTCGTTTATTGCTGTCTCAACCAAAAAGGAGACAAACAAGGCCATAGAGTTGGGAGGAAAAAGCCCTCGGCTAAGGGGTTTATGTTGATTTGCCAGATGCTATCACACCCCAGCAGAATAAACAAGAAGTCAATCTTCAGAGAAGCTTCATTTCAGCTTTCCTCTTTTCCTGCTTCTTGAAAACTAAACCCCACAATCTTTGCTCCTTTAAAGTTAAAGGTTAAAGTTCACCGCATTTAGGCCCAGGCTTCAGTTTTCGGTGATTGCAGCCATTTGGAAACTAGCACCGAAATCAGACAAAAGACTTTGAAAGCAGGGCTGGGAACTTGCATAGCTGGTCCATCGTCTTTCAAGGCTAGGGCTGAGGTGTGCAGAGTGGGAGGGACGCTGGCCATAGATTAGAGCCCTGTCTCCTCTTGAAGCAGGCTGGGTGCCATGGGGAGAGCATGGTACATTGCAATGCCACACTGGGAACAGTTTAAAAAAAATCTCCAATTTTCACATTATAAATTAAAAAAAAAAAAAAACACACACACAACTTTTCTACCCTGGTGCAGTTACAACACAACATGCCCCAACGCAAACCCTTGGTAGAAGGACATAACTTGTACCGACAAGCCTGGAGGCAAGAGAGAGAGGTCAGATTTACTGTGATGAGGAAAGGTGAAATTGGGCAAGACAAAACAAAAAAGTAACTTTGAGAAGGCAGCTGGAATTCCTTAGGCTTCTCACGCCTAGTTGCTGCCAAAACTGGCAGCATTTTATGCAACTTTTTACACAACTCGTAGACTAGAATCAGAGGTATCTGCATTCTTTCTGTTGCACAGTCATTAAAATAAAGCCAACGGGACCTTCACAAGGGTCTTATCAGGACTGAAGGGAAGTATTTGAAGTGTACATCCCAGTGGGATGAACGAGGTGGGCTTCAACCGAGCTCACAGTGCAGTTCTGAACAAGAGCCGCATGTTCTGGGAGGAAAAAAAATGTCTCTCCCAGCTCATCTGCTGTCACAGAAACACCGAAATCAACTGTGGGGACCGAGTGTGGGGCACTCACCCTGCTGAAAATGCCAGCAAATAAACTCTGTAAGATTTGGGAGTTTTAGAAAGCGAGCATCCCATGGTCTGGGAATATGTAGGAGCAATCTCTATCAATTGTGTGCCAAATAAGAGCTGGGGACACAATACATTCCCCACTTACATGCACAGGGATAAACTTTCCCCAAAATCTTATGCATATTCCATTACATTCCAAGGACTCATGTTAACGCTATTATGAACCTCACAGCAGTCAAAACCTGCTAATTTGGAGATGGCTCCAGCTCTCCGCCTGACGGTGCCTTTGAGATAGTGAGAGACTGCAAAGAGAGGTGATTAAAGAGCCGCACAGATCATACTTTATACAAGCAGAGATCATCTCCAAGAATGAACGGCGTGAGAAAGAAGACTGATTAAAAGAAAACACGGACGTTTTAAACTTGCAAACAAAATAAAATTACTTAGATGAAGCTTTACTTCAGCTTAAATAAAAAAATATTCCACTTTATGTCGCTAACTACTTCTTGCATTGCTGCCAACCGAGCGGAAAGAGTTCGAAACCCCCTTTTGGGGGTTACAAGCTGGACACCTGGAGGCAGCTCCCAGCACATCCCAGGGGCTACCACAACGGGAGGGGGGCGAGGGGGGCGCACGGTCTCGAGCTGGTCCCGGGGCTACCACAACGGGAGGGGAGGGGATGCACGGCCCCGAGCTAGCCCCGGGGCTACCACAGCGGGAGGGGGGCGAGGGGGGCGCACGGCCCCGAGCTGCCCCGGGGCTACCACAAGGGGAGAGGAGGGGGCGCACGGCCCCGAGCTGGCCCCGGGGCTACCACAGCGGGAGGGGAGCGAGGGATGCACATGGCCCCGTGGCTACCACAACGGGAGGGGGTGCACGGCCCCGAACTAGCCCCGGGGCTACTACAACGGGAAGGGGGCGAGGGGGGCTCACGGCCCCTAGCTGCCCCAGGGCTACCACAAGGGGAGGGGAGGGGGCGCACGGCCCCCAGGTAGCCCTGCGGCTACGTGCACTGATATTTGCCTGGCTTGCAGACGGGGGCGAGCGGTGGCCACTCCGCCGCCCCCAGCCCGTTCTCCAGCGCCGCCGCTCCCCGGTCCCTCACCTGCCTCCACTCGGGACTCGGCCGTCGCTGGTCCCGGCGGTGCCTGCGGAGCCCTCGGTCCCCGTCTGGCCTCCCCACGGCTCGCAGGTCCCTCCCCGCTCACCTGCCGCCGCTTTTAAGCCGCCAGCAGCCCGCGCTGAAGAGCCAGCGGCCCCGGGAGCGCCGCAGCCTGGGGCGGGGCCAGCGCGGGGCAGGGACCGCCACCTCGGGAGGAAAGTACCCGCAAATAAACTCTCCAAGACTCCCTTGGGGGGAGTTTTAGAAAGCGAACGTCCTTTGTCAGGGCTGGAGGGAAGGGATCTCCATCAATCGTGCGGCGAGACGAGAGCTGGCGGCAGAGTACATCTCCCACTTCCATGCACGTGTACAAATTCTCCCAGAAATCTTATGTGTGATTCGTGTTACTGCTATTATCATAGAATCATAGAATCACCAGGTTGGAAGAGACCCGTCGGATCATTGAGTCCAACCATTCCGATCAAGCACTAAACCATGCCCCTCAGCACCTCGTCCACCCGTCCCTTAAACACCTCCAGGGAAGGGGAATCAACCACCTCCCTGGGCAGCCTCTGCCAGTGCCCAATAAGCCTTTCTGTGATTTTTTTTTTTTTTCCTAATGTCCAACCTAAACTTCCCCTGGCAGAGCTTGAGGCCATTCCCTCTTGTCCTGTCCCCTGTCACTTGGGAGAAGGCACAAGGACCCTCCTCTCTACAACCTCCTTTCAGGTAGTTGTAGAATGTAATGAGCTCTCCCCTCGGCCTCCTCTTCTCCAGGCTAAACACCCCCAGCTCTCTCAGCCGTCCCTCATAAGGCCTTTCACCAGTTTTGTCACTCTTATGAAGTTCACGAGAGTCAAAACTCTTTCTGATTTGAAGCTGGCATCAGCTCTGCCCGATCTTACGTTTGAGACAGGGAAATATCGCAAAGAGAGGTGATAGAGAAGAGAGATCTGTTTGGCACCCATTGTACCTCGCACAAGATGTTATCATCTCCAAATAATGAACAGTGTCTGGGAAAACATCATCTTAAAGAAAGGATGTTATGAGAGGGACATTCTGTATAACTTTCAACAAACATAGTTACTTAGATGAAGCTTTACTCTAGCTTGAATAAAAAATATTCCATTTTTGTAATAGTAAAGACATCTGGGAAAGCATAATTTTAAAGAAAGAATGCTATGAGAGGGACTTTCTGTCTAACTTTATACCAATGTAATTACTTACATGGAACTTTACTTTAGCTTGAATAAAAAATACTCCACTTTTTTTGTAATAGTAACTATGTCTAGAAAACCATCGACTTAAAGCATACTATAAGAGGGATGTTCTGTTTAACTTTCAACAAACGTTATTACTTCAATGGAGCTTTACTTCAGCTTAAATAAAATATATTCCACTTTTTGTAATAGTAACTACTTCTTATGTCACCCCTCTGGGATGTCCTTGCCCAGAGCCCTGCCAAGAGAAAAGCATCAGGCAGAATGGGCTCAGTACCAGCCAAGTGTGGCTCTACACCGGGATTGATCCAAAAGTGTTAGAAGAAAATGGTTCCTAAAAGGAAATTGAGTCCTGTGGGTCCCTCCAAAACTGCCCCAGCACCGTGGTAGCCTGAAGAAATTGTCAGTGCTGGCCGGTTCAGAGAGCACTCAGATAAAATGCGACTCCCAGAGGCTTTCTGTATGGTGAGACAGGTCTGGGAAAAGAAACCTCAGAGACCTTCTGAGATGGCTTCAGTTTGGAAGACAACAAAGGGGTAAACTCACTGTTACTTTGATGCTACTGCAAGAAACCCTCATTCACTGGTAAAATATTGAAAAGAACGAAGTCTTCAAAGCAAAGATAATATTTTTATTTTACAATTCAGTTCTGAATTGGATACCCTTCTAAAAAAGACATGCCATCTTACAAAAGTAGTGGGTATATATACTAGTTTTAGACAAAGAACCATATAAATCTTCAAAGAATGCTCATTATTTTTTGGATTATCCAACCATGTCTGGAGACTTCCTTCACGTTATCTCTTGATCTAAGACAACTACATCTTGTTAGACCACTAAGCATATCAATAAATTCTTGCAACTCTAAGAGAGTGTTTATTCTTTCAGGTTATTTATCCATGTGTGGAGATTGTCTGCGTATTATCTCTTGATACAAGACAGATTTATACGACAAGATAATTAAACACACAAACCAGCAGTTCTCATGCTACCAAGCTGAATGATCTCGGTAGCCAGGTGTAGGATTAACAACAGCAGCAGGCAGGTAAGGGCAGGACAGAAGGAAGACTTGGGGTAGTTTTCCCTTTGAAATCTTGTGGATTTTCTGCAGCTATAAGAAACCTTTCTGGTATCCTTACTAGTGTGCACAACCTTCATTTCACTGCTACTGCACAAGAGGTGGATGGGTACAGAAAATAATTTACAGAAAATATAAAGAGTGAATCAAAGAAAGACACCTCACTTGCTATGTTAAAAGTCACTAGATGTTATTTTTCTGGGGCTTGAGCTCTGCTGTTGACAATAAAAAAATTAAAAAGACCTCTTCTAGTTACAGTGTTCTTTAAACCACATCTTTAAGCAAACCTCCTGAGGATGGAGGCCATGGGTAGCCAGGCACGAGTTAGTTGGCTCAACACTGTAGTCCTTACCTTGGGCTTTTGATTGTAAAGTGCCTTCAGTATTGCTTGTCCAGCTCAGGTCTGTTTCACATAGTCTGCACTTCATCCAAAGCCTCCAACCAAGAATGACTTCCATTAATTGATGCTTGATTACAACACAATAAAGCATCTTTGCTTTTTGAAACATTGCAACCAAAAATTTTACAAGAAAAGAATATTGTGCCAAAGAGGGTGTACAAGAAAGCTAGAAGGTGGTAAAATGCTACCCACGTGACTTGAGAAAGTAAAAACTTGTCTAAGTAGATGAAGTACTGCTGAGAAAGGTGTGATTGTTCCTGCAGATTGAAGTAAAGATTTGTCCTGCATGTTTGCCTTGGGCTTGATTTAATGAGGTGTGTCTGGAAGCAGAAATGCTTTCATCAGTAGGGGTTTAAATAAAATTCAAGCTTGATCTAGAAATATATATATAGATAACAATTACAAGAATCTAGAACTTGTGTGTTTCTGCAAAATGACAAAATTATTTTGGTTTTGCTGTCAGAGGTTTAGAAAATGATCTCATGTATGTAAGATCTCTAAATAATCTAAGAAGTGTCTGGAAGAATCAACTATGTTTTATAAAATGATACCCAAATTTGATAGTGATGAATGTAAGTACTTGAAAGAAACCTACAGCTCGTGTTGCTCAGTACTGCCAAAGCAGTTTTCATTTACAACTAGACAAAATATATGGCAAAGCTGTGTGCTGCATTTATTTTCTTTCATGTTTGTTTGCTTGCTTGTATGTGTAAGGAAGTATGTAATGGTTTATTTGGGAAAGAAAGGCAAATCTTGACAAGGAATTATAGCAGAGCACACGTCCATCTGCTTAATATATGGCAAGTTGGCAGGAGGTACAAGAACCAAATATTAGCAACTCTGGCATCTGTAAAGGTTCAGCTGTAAGGAAGGGCTTTTCTGGTGGCATTGAAGATGATGAATGTTACAAAGTGTGTATATATGTACAAAACATGGATTCTTGTGGATTGTAAAGTAGTGCTGTAAAAGTTATAAAAATTGGAAAATCAATACTGCTGTGACTTTCTCAACAGAGAAACAGGTCTTAGCTTATTTCAAGATGGCAGAAATCTTGGCATCATCTTCCAATAATGTCTTACGGCTTTCCAAAGACAGTGTCTGCATCTCTTCATTCAACAGCCCCCAGGTACCTCTGAAGGTTCTGTCTGGATTTATACTTTTAACAGCCCTTGCTTCACTCTCTGTTTTGTCTAACCATGTTCCGATGTCACTTGTATGTAGATTATATATATAGTATTTATCCCATATAGGTACATAAATCCACAAGATCCTGGAGTAATTAACTCAATAACTTAATTTTGTGTGGGTAAAAAAATAAGTTTCATTTACTGAAAACCTGCTCTTATATCATTTTGTGGGATATTCCCGAGTCCTCACCATGGGGAGTAACATCTGATTGTCTTTCTCTGTTCATCGCCTTCATGAATGAATAAACTTCTGTAGTATCCTCCCTCCATCGTTTTATTCTGGATGAAAGTTGTTGAATCTGTGCACTGTGCAGGACCTGTTATATATCCTTATTATTGTCATCACAACTTTTTGTGCCTTTTTTTATAAGAGCAGTCCAAGAACCTGTACAAAACAGTGCTTCCTGTTGCATTCTCCATCACTTCCTAGTAATCCCTCTTTACTTGTTTTCACTTTTTGACCTCTCAAAGCAATAAGTTGACTTTTTCACAGTCACTCATAGTTCTTTCCTAAGCATTTTCTAGAAAGTAGAACAGAACCTTCTGGGGTACATACATACTCATCTACTTGAACAGATATACTTTGCATTCATTTTTTTCATTGTGTATTACCTTATCCAGCAGACACTGAGGTTCATTTACCTTTTTATTACCCAGCTGCTCAAACTGAATAAGATCTTCCGCTATTCCTCATGGTCAGGTTTGGTTTTGACTGTCATGAAACATCAATTTTATAATGTGCTATTCACAAGCATTTTGATTTTTGCTAATTCATACATGTAGCAACCTCCTTATTAATCATTTTTGCTTAAAACGAGGCTCTTTCAACACCTAGCAGCTTATTTGCTACCTGTCATGCACAATTATTGTTCATCAACTGGAAATGCCACTATAGACTTAGATTGTACTTTGGAAATAGTTTTCATTTCTTTGATCCTGTGGTAAACGGGCATTACATCTGACAATTTTTCACTAGCATCAGCAATAAAAGCACCTTCCCGGTTCAACTCAGCATGTGTCACAAGTTTGTCTCTGCATTTACTTTTCAAACGCTCCTTTTAGTCATACTAAGAGCAAAAATGCCGTACTTCTTTAGCCTGTGAGCAAACTATTTTATTTCCTTCAGTATCTTTTACATTAGTGTCTGAAGCAGGTAATCAGTCATTATTTTCACATCAACATAATCACACTCCCAGCCTTTAAAAAAAAAGCCTTTGCATTTTATAGACCAGCACCTGAAGTGTCGTTAGCAAGGTCTCGCTAATCCAAATGCACAGTCCTAGGAGCTCAAATCTGTGAAGTCGTGGTTTCCATATCTACTATACAACCCTGAATTCTTAAAAGTTACTCCATGTTCAGTACCCTCTGCCTTCTGCCTTCCCACATGCCAGAAATGGGCTTGTGTCTCATTTTCAAGGAACATTTTATTTACCAAGAACAACCTTTTATTGTTTGATGGGAATACTTTGCTACTTCATCATCTTTCAGCTTTTTTAATAGTAAAATATTAACTTGATAAAAGTACCACTGTGGTTAAGTGCTGTAGGAGGAAGATCAGAGAATAAGTTTGGTCTGAATGTGAAAACAGCACTTGATGTGCTTTTTAAACCCAACTTAATGCAAGATCCTAGTTTATATTAATATGCTACAGGTCACTCACTTCTCTGGCCACAGGTATCCATCTCAAATCCTTACAGACTCCAAAAGCTTCTCTGTCAGACAAAGCTTAAGACCACTGAAAAAAAGGAGCCTTTGCAAAAGACATCAACCTTTTCTTTATATTCACTGACCAGTTCAAACAATTCAGGATACTCCCAGAGAGAGACACAGCACCTAGTTTACTTCCAGAAGTTAGAGCTGTCTTCTACCAGACTGTTCCTCAAAATTATTCTCCAAAGTTACCTCATAATGAAGTGTGGACCCTGTCTTATCTGTGACACTTTGAAGTGTCAGTAGGTGCCCTCTCTTGTTCCATCCCCCTGTGGCAACCAGAATTGACTTTGTTAGTGGTTGTTTGCCTTTCCTCCCTAACTCCAACAGATTAGTACGGTTCTCTTAACTTCCCAGTTCCTTTGTCAGAGTCCTGCAGCTCCAGAGATACCTTCCTAGGGCTGCTGTCTGTTCCCTATGGGGGCACCTTGTTGCAGCTCACAGGATTTCCACTGCCCCAGGTTCTGCAGCTCTTGGCCCTGCTTGTGCATAAAGACTCAAAACCTTTCAAGGGTCAAACAGACTTGGTGGGTAGGACCTATGTGTCCTCCATGTTGCTCAAAATAAAACGTTTTTGGAGAGCACAGTTGAGTCTCACGTGAGAAAGTTGGCATGATACCTTTTCACAGAGAGGGTCTCATTTCACCACCAGCTCTAGCGTGAAGACACACCATAGGGCTGGACACCAACAGACAGAGGAAGGAGGCTTATGATTTTCTTTGCTTCTGGGAAGGTGCTTTCCACTGTCCCTCAGAAGTAATCTCTCCCCTAAGGAGAAGGGTGTAGGGTACAGACCAGACCTGGGGGCAGAACTCATTTTTTACTAATTCCCACCCTTCATCATGCATCTTACTGTCTGCAATGCACTGTTAGAGTTCAGACAAAGTTTTCTCAGGTTTGCCAAGAACATTTTAGTCTTTGATGCTTATCTGAGGAGGTTTTGTTCTTCTGTATCTCTTGGAACACACAGAGCATAGAAGAAACCCACATTAATTTACTTATTCACAGATTAGAACGGGAGGAGACCAGTGAGAGAAAACACGTAGCAAATGCTGGAGCCTGGGGAGAGAAATTGCTAAAGGCATTATTGATGGAGCAGCCATAAAGGCTGCAAAGTAAAAAGCATGGAACCAGTGAAACCAGAGAGGCTGGATGGCAACAGTGGGAGAAGGATTGATCTTTATACAACCCAGAGACGGAAGGGGAAGAGTGGGAGGGAAGCACTGGAATTAAAATTTCTGCTCTGAGTCATTGCACAGGAGCTCAAGGGGAATGAAGGGGAGAGCAGGTGGCATCCAAGAATGATGTATGCTTCCTCCATGGAAAGTGGACTGGATTCGCATGGTTTGTGTTGTTTTAATTTAATCTGAATATAGCACATTGTCTTGTTCCTTTTGTCAATATTCAAATCACTGACTACGTGATTAACCCAGCAGAGTTTGCTGAGGTCTCAAGTGCAAGTCCTGAATCTGACTAATGACAAGAGTAGGATGATTCAGTAATGACCTGGTTGCACCTAGGAATGCATCATATTAGCCAAGTGATTTCTTGAATGCAAATATAGGATGGGAAACATTTCCTCTTGCTAAGGTAATCAGAGACAAGGGAGTGGAACTGGGTTTGGGAAGGAAGAATCATGAGGAACTAAAGGAGTGCAGGTAAAATCTCATGCTGTTAAAGAAACTAAGGAAGACAAGCAGTGGCTTTTACAAAGAGCTAAAAAGCTTTCCAGGCAGAAGATACAACCAAGACCACACCAATGTTTTCCTCCAACAGATCTGTGCTGGGTTACAGATGTAAGCTGGAAATCAAGTGTCTGTATGGCTCTCAGTCAGTTGGAGGGCCCTTTAGGTGGTGTCCCTGTGCCCAGAGCCAGTGGCCCTGGAAACATACCTGTGGAGCCATAAGGGATGTATCTGAGCAGCATCCCAGGAAATAAGGACAAGTCAAATTCTCAAATGCCTGTTGTTTGGATTTTTTATTCCCTAGTTTTTCTGCATTCTCCATTTTTAGGCTTTTTTTTTTCCCTAGCAATTCAACTGCTTGCCAAACAGCACCTGTCACACATCCCATCAGATGATCGTCACATATCAAAACTAAGCAGTTCTTTCTTCATTTGTGGGTGCTCAAGAACAAGGGCTCCATTGCCACTGAGGGGTAAAGATAGTTTTGCACCCTGTGAGGGGGTTATTCACATAATTTAGAGAAGATGCGAAATCTATGGACTTTTAGAGGCCAACTATACTCAATGGAGCAGATTGAAAAAGAGTGCAGTGTAAGATAATGATACTGATTGGGGAAAATCTACAGTGCCTGCAGAGCTCTTGGGTGCTGAAGCACAGAAAGCTCCATGCAAAGCTGGCACCAGTGCAAAGATAACATCAGGAGAGCTCCTGTCATGACAGAAAAACAAGCGGGCAGCTGCATGCTGGAGCTTGACTGCTGTTAGTCAATGGGCGACAAGTAAGAGCTGGAAAGTCAACAGAAATTGTATGCAAGACTGAGGCTCTGCATTGTACAGGAAATAATAAAAGAAGCTGAAGTAGGCTTTGGGAAGACCTGTTTGACCATGGGCCACTGAATATATAAAGAAAAAGGGTATATTCCCATATTACACATCTACTAGGATGATCAATGGAAGTCTGCCACATAAAGTGGCAGAGGTTGGACTGGGAAACTACAAGCCACACATGCTTCAAAGAGCACAAAATAGATGAGTTAGTAGTATCTGCCCAGATCCACTCCTCCTCTTAGGCAGAAGAGCTTTTTGAGTGAACAGCTACGGTTCAACGATGTCTATGTTGCACACTAAACAGCACTAAGGAAGGATTCAGATGCCATCTACTCATTGATGTTCCACAAACTTGAAAACATATAAGCGATGATCTATACGCTGCCTCATACCTAAGAGGGAAATGTTATCAGCACAGTGGGGAGTGAAGTCAGCTTGCTGGAATGATTCTGCTGACCTGAAACAACCAGACACAAAAACAAATAGCAAAGTATACAAAAACGCTGTTGAGCTGAGGGCAGCTTCCTTTGTCAGAGCAAGGCAGATACTGCTTTGCTGGGGTTTGGGGGAGGTGGGGCTGGGCTGCAGCACTGTAGGGCTGCTTGAACAGACTAGTCTGAGTTCTATGGCATAGGCAAACCCCAGGCTAGCAGCACAAGTCTCAGATAGCATATTTGATATGTAAAACATGATAAATAAACACACAAATGAAGGCAGGGCAAATATTACATAACTTGCTAACATAAGTAAAAAAATTTCAAAAAAACCCTTTTTAATAAAATTATTCTTCTGCAGTTGACTAAAATGTTCATGGGTCAGTAAGTGGGACTTTACACGCCCGTTTTCTTCGGGTTGTGCTATGTTGTTTTGCTACATTTCCACAGGTGATAAACAAATGTTCAGCGTAAATAGATGGACTTTTAATATTTAAGGGCTAACAAATGATCAGTGATTTATGACCCTCACTGATAGATTTGGTTTACAATTGGGGATAACAGCTAGGGACTAAACCAGCAGTTCATTAAAAAAGCCAGTAATTTATGACACTATAAATAGTTGTCAAAAGCCGCATGAAGGATGAAGTAGTTGTTTTGTATTCATTGAAGGTTCATAGCCGTGTTCTGTAACAGGTTGTAAAGTGATAAAGGTGTTGCCCAGCTTTGTGTAATAAGAGGTGGAGAACACTTGGAACATGGCAGTATCCTTAGGGTACAAAGAAATCCCTGGAACTCTTCGTCCTGTAGTCTGAATTCTCTGTCTTCTATATTAGGCTCTCCTTCATGTCCTTATGAACTTTACATTTGCGCTTCCCAATCCTGACTTTCCTAATAGACCCTTTTCTTTGCCTGAAGAACAGTTTCTTTTCAGTTTTGTCACTCTTTCCAATCTTTTTGTCAGTAGCTGGCACAGGCTGGAAAAACTGAGAACTTGTATCATTTCTGCATTTCTTTTTGTTGAGGACCAAGAAGTTCCTAGTGTGCAGAATACTCCCGGAGAGAAGAAAGGGCCCAGGGCTGCTCCCTGGACCTAACTCAGATAGTGGAAGGTGACTTCTAGGCTCTTTGGGGAGACAGTTGTCCTGGCTGATTTGAAAGGAAAAGATAAGCTGCGAACTGCCATGATGTTCCCTGAAAAGGATTTCTAGGCAGCTGTTGGTGCACTTGAGATGCACAGAACCACAAAAAAGAGCTCAGGAGGCTATAGAGTCTACACTCAGACTGAATCAGTTGGACTTGGACAAAGCCAAAATGCTAATTTCATTCAGGAGTAGAGCAGTAATTACTGCTAAATTAATATAAGGAAGGACTCCTTGATTTCCACAGGAAAGTGAAGCCCCAAGGAAGGCAATGTTCTAGGTACCAGCATCTCTCCACCTTTCTTGTCGTCATATCGCTATTCACAGAAATCCCAGCAGAGCCCATCGCAGAGATCCATGGGAAGGAAGACAGAAAAAAAAAGCAACCAAAACAACCCAAACCAGAGCCATCATGACAAGAAATGACAAAGAGCCACAAAGCAACCCCTCAGAAATGCTACTGAGATTGTTCCCAAGCAATGTATGCATTCAGGTTTATAAAAACTCCAGGTACAGACAAGGAAGAGCCCTTTCAACCAGCCCTCAGGAGAAGGAAAACCAAACCCCCTTGAGTCAAGAATGTTTCTGCCTCTGCTCTCCAATTTATTCAAGTGCACCAGAAAGGGATTTGCTTTAGGCAGGGAAAGGTGACCATCCAAGAAAGCCACTGTCTTTTGCGATGTTTGCATTATCTGTGCGCTCTCCTTCTCACTGCTAAAACTCAAAGGCTCTTGCTAAGGAGGTACTTGGTGATTTGCTAGCATGTTTTAATGGGTCAGTAGATCATTGCTTTTGTTAAGAAATAAATTTTTGAAAGGCTGCTGCTCCCTCTTATCTGAGATTCTTTCTCAGCACCAAAATGTGCCTGCTGCTAAGTGGTTTCTGTGCGAACTGACTTTTTTTTTCATGAGTGAATGGTGGGTGGTGGAATAAATTGACCATACAGGAAAAAAAACAAACCTGTTCCTTTGTTACCTGAATAATAAAAGAGTAAGGTTTTGAAAGAGTGGTTGGAGGGATTTGGGGCACCTTCAAGGGGAAATTCCCAAATCCCATACATTGAGTGCATGCAGTGTTGTGCTAGTTGGGACTTCCTTACCAGAACCCCCTCTCAACTCAGCCCACAGATGCATATCCCAAAGCCCTGTCCTGCACCCTCCTGTTTTCCTGCTCCCCAGCACAGTCACATGCACTCTGGTGTGTCCATGGCTGCCGAGAGGGAGATGTGCTGTGCTTAGGATGCCCTCCAAGAGAGATCCAAAGTAACTTCCAGTCTTTTTAGCAGACTCCCTTTTGTCCTGTGCTGTCTGATCCCAGCGGCAGCTCTGAGTTTGCAGTCCCTCTGACGCCTATGCCTCAATTTCTTTATTTTCCCCACATCTGTGTGCAGCTCTTTTCCAGTAAGGCCCTGTGAAGGACTGGGATGTCTTTCCCGGTCAAGGCAGAACAGGGGAGCTGGGTGTTGGGCTGTGTTGACACATAGCTGCCTGGAGGAGAAGGACCTGGAGGTGTTGGTTGACAGCTGACTGAACATGAGCCAGCAGTGTGCCCAGGTGGCCAAGAAGGCCAATGGCATCCTGGCTTGTATCAGAAATGGTGTGACCAGCAGGTCCCGGGAGGTTGTTCTCCCTCTGTACTCTGCACTGGTGAGACCGTTCCTTGAATCCTGTGTTCAGTTCTGGGCCCCTCACCACAAGAAGGATGTTGAGGCTCTGGAGTGAGTCCAGAGAAGAGCAACAAAGCTGATGAAGGGGCCGGAGAACAGCCCTTATGAGGAGAGGCTGAGAGAGCTGGGGTTGTTTAGCCTGGAGAAGAGGAGGCTGAGAGGAGACCTCATCACCCTCTACAACTACCTGAAAGGAGGTTGTAGAGAGGAGGGAGCTGGCCTCTTCTCCCAAGTGGCAGGGGACAGGACAAGAGGGAATGACCTGAAGCTCTGCCAGGGGAGGTTTAGGCTGGACATTAGGAAAAACTTTTTCACAGAAAGGGTGGTTGGGCACTGGCAGAGGCTGCCCAGGGAGGTGGTTGATTCCCCTTCCCTGGAGGTGTTCAACGGATGGGTGGACGAGGTCCTGAGGAACATGGTTTAGTGTTTGATCGGAATGGTTGGATTCAATGATCCGATGGGTCTCTTCCAACCTGGTGATTCTATGATTCTATGATAGCAATGCCTGCTTTTTGCAAAATTAAAGAGCAGGAAAAGGCCATTTCCCAGATATGCTGGGCTTTCAGAGAAAATGGAGAGGAGGGGAAGAGAAGCAAATTTCAGGGCTTGCTAATCCACAGGCTGTGAGGTCCAAAAACCAGAATGAGACCAGGCACTGCCAGGAAGCATTCACAGTGGGAGTTGCCTCTTAGGGCTGGCATGGGGAACACAGAGGTGCTTCTGGTGTTTGCATGATACAGGCTGTCAAGTTGAACAAGGCACTTGTTCCAATAACAGAAAAATGGGATTAAAAGAACCTTACAGCAACTGTGAACATGTCTAGCTTGTGGGAAAAGAAAGTGTAAAATAAAACAGGTTTAAACTACACAAGGTCTTTTACTGCCAGGTGTTTTATTGGTATGGGTAGAGTGTCAGGCAAAGGGTGATCATAAATCTGTCCCAGTAGTTTCTATTATTTTGAAAGAGATAGAATCTACTGAAAATTATTCTGATCAATGGCATTTATGTGAAGCCACGAGGAAATTCCAGACAAGATCAGAATGTGTAGAGTTTCCAGTTCCCATCAGGGATTACAATTGCTGTTGAAACATTCTGTTTCCAAATGGCAGCCCACAGTCTCAGGTGAGGTCATTCTTCCTTGTGTCAAGACATATTGCATTTTTGTGCAGCCTATCATACATCTTAGTAACAGGAATTTTGCCTGTAAATCAGCAAAATACACATGCATGTCCATAACTTTAGAATCATAGAATCATAGAATCACCAGGTTGGAAGAGACACACCAGATCTTCAAGTCCAACCATTCCTATCAAGACATATAATATCATCATAAACCCCCCAAGATTCATAGAATCATATAATGGTTAGAGTTGGAAAGGAACTTAAAGGTCATCCAGTTCCAACCCCCCTGCCATGGGCAGGGACACCTCTCACCAGATCAGGCTACTCAAGGCCCCATCCAACCTGGCCTTGAACACCTCCAGGGATCATAGAATCACCAGGTTGGAAGAGACCCACTGGATTATCGAGTCCAATGGATGGACTCATCAAAGTCCCAAAGGATGGGGCAGCCACAGCTTCCCTGGGCAACTTGTTCTTTCCTATGGCACTCAGTACACTTCTAACACTACCCATTAGGGTAATGGCACTGCCTGCTGAAAATCACATCAAGCTCACTAAAACCAGCTAAATTATTTTTATTTTCCCTTTTGCTCATTGATATATGCTATGACAGAGTTGCAGCCACACTCTAACTTCAGGAATAAAGTAACTTGTCCTTCCCTTGAAATTCCAGAGAGTGGATGAAGATAGGGGGAAAGACGCCTAAATACTCTCCAATAAGCCCTAGTTGTTACTGGGCAGATTTCTGAAATCCAGCACTTTCTGGTAAGCGTTATGTTTCTATACCACACCCCAGGACAGCTAGGGAGGGCTTGTGAGCTGCGCCATCGCAGGGGTGCATGCTCACTTCTCTCTCCTGAGGTTAGACCATCCCTTTGGATGTGGAGCCCAGATGCCACTCCTTTGGCATGGACAACACTCCTACAGCTTTTCCTACCAAAGGCTGAACAGCTTGCTTTCTTCTAAGAGCAGCTGCTGGTGCTGATGATTTAACATAAAATGCAAAATCCTGCATCAAGGATCCTTTTTTTTCACACCTGCATCATTTACAGAATAACTTCTGTCTATGCTGACATTTCTTTACATTACACCATATTACTACACACAATATTGCAACATGACATTTACAGACATAGGCTACAGATTAGTAACCACTGCAGCCGCAAGAGCAGTCTGTAGAAGCAACTGGTGCTGAGGATCCAGCAGTCACAGTGCAAACATATTTAGAGGGTTTGCTTCAGGTCAGTCCCTGTGGATCAACTCCTGGAGCAGCTGGAGCACAGGGGTTGTGCTCCAGGAGAGGGTTTTCCAGGTTTGCTAAATCCAAAAGAGACTCAGGCTAATTCCTCAGCTTGAAACAAAACACCAGAGTGGAGGTACATCAGTGAAAACCTCAGCAAATGTTTCTATCCTCAGCTGAAATGGTAATGTAGGGGAACATCCTTATGTTTTTTCCAAACTCTCCCAAGATTTGGGAAGTTTTGCTTTGGTTGGCCTGAGAGGACTCAAAGCTCTACCTCCAATTCCCCACACAATGCCAGAACCAGACTGTTGGTTAGCCCAGGCTGATGCTGGTTTCCACCTGCACTGCAGAATTTACTCATCCAGGCAGAGAGGAACAAAATTCAGCGTGACAAAAAGCCACAGGGAGGGAACTAGATCATTTGGGGGAGAATTTTTCCTACAGACTACAGGACTAGCTGGGAAAGGGGAGGAAGGTTTGGATTCTCTGCTCCCAGGACATTTTACATGAGCCACTGAACAAAACAAAAGGATGGAAAATAAGACCCAGAAATAATATTACACTTTCCCAGCTGCCAGTCTTAATCACCAGTTGAATCAGAACCTGTATTTCATGCTCTCTGTCCTTTGCAGTGTCCCACAGGAATGAAGAGTGTCCATTCTTCCTTCTTTGCCACACAAGTGGGAAAGTGACCTCCTGAGCAGTTTTGTTTTGTTTTCACATATTGAGAATTTAAGAGCTTCCCTACAAAAGTGATAGTTAATCCTGGAAATAACACATATCCAGACTTTTTCTGGCAGTGTTTCTGGGCTTGGCTAGTGCTCAGAGTTTATCCAATAATCAAATTGGTTTAGCAGCACTGATGCCTTACTTAATTAAGCTAAAATAATGTATATGAACTTTAGACTAATAGAAACATATTTACCAGAGGAATTTTCTAGGAATTTATCAAGTTAAATATAAACTTAATTTTGTTTATCCAAATAGCCTTTCTGCAACAGGAAAAGCCCACGAAAAGCCAGAGAGCCCTTATCTTTCAAGCATACCATGTCAGACAAATGTACCTCAGGGATGACCCAGGTGAATTTGATTCTACTTCAGATTTGCAGATTGGGCTGTTGTGGAATCTAATGACAGATATTTACTTCTCTTGCTTGGTTTTTGTGTGTGAAACGGCAACTTTTCTTCCTAACTGATCCATTAAGAAAAAATGCACTTGCTGCTGGTTTTAATCATGTTTAATAGGTGGTTATTCTTCAGTGATTATTTTTTTCAGTGGTCTATTGTATAATGCCTCCCAGCTCTTCAGTGAAGGAGGTTGTATGATACCAAAACTATTAAAAAAACCCCAAGAGTGAGAATTAGCTTTATGAAAAGTGAATTAAACTGGGCAATGATGTGTAAACCAAGCAATGTCAAGACCATTAGGGCTGTGGGACCTGCAGGTGAATCATCCTTTGGGGCAGTCTCCAGAAGCAGTGGTAGGTCTGAATTGCTCCCTTGGGTTTATCAGTAGCTGCTAGCACATCTTTGCGAAAACTTTTGATAGCTAATCAAGGTTTTCCTACACAATGATAAAGGGGTTAGATAGGTTTTGGGAGGAGTTCCTAGAGATTCTTAAGGTACTTGATAGGATTTAAATGTCAGAAAATGACATTCAAAAAAGCAATAAAAGAAACCCCTCCCAGCTGCAACCCAGCCCTCTAGGCACTTAAAACCACAGGTGCCTTCTATTAAGACCTGCAAATTCACCCACAGCTTCTCTTTTGTGTCCCTGGAAGGGCCTCCCCCTACTTCAAGGAGAGGAAATGCTGGAGGAAGAGGGCAGGAGATTGATAGGTCAGACTTCCCCTCTGAAGGAAGCCCAAGAAAGACTTTGTTTTGAAATAAGCAGTGGATAAACACAAAAAAAATTTGGGGATCAAGGTTATCCCTCTTGATTGTGAGGAGGAAAGCTGTGCGGTATTCCCCTTTCATCTCTAATTCCAGTGAAATATCACAGTCAGCTCAGTTCCAGGTTATCACTTTCATATATCTTTTTCAACTGAAAAGGTGATTCTTATCCTTGTCCCTTTTTTCCCTTGCAGTGACCAAGAAATAGGAAGGTTGGTGATGGTCTCTGGCCATCCCCCCTTGCCTCTGCTGGGTGTGGGCATACCAGCTACATGTTGGAAGGCATGTGTGTCATAAAATCAGAATGGTTTGGGTTGGAAAGGACCTTAAAGATCATTTAGTTCCAACCCCCTGCCATCCTTCCACTAGGTCAGGATGCCCAAAGCCTCATCCAACCTGACCTTGAATACTTACACAGATGGGGCAGCCACAGCTTCTGTAGGCAGCCTGTTCCAGTGCATCACTATCCTCACAAGAAAAAATGTCTTCCAAATATCTATCTAAATCCACTCTCTCTTAGCTTAAAACTGTTACCCTTTGTTCCATCTCTGCACTCCCTGATAAAGAACACCTCCCAGCTTTCCTGTAACCCCCTTTAAGTACTGGAAGGCTGCTAGAAGGTCTTATCTTCTCTAGGCTGAACAACCCCAACTCTATCAGCCTGTCCTCATACAGGTGAGCCTCTGGGCTCACTTTAACGTAGCCACATCTTTCCTGTGCTGGAAACTCCAGAACTGAATGCAGTAATCCAGGTGAGCTCTCCTGAGAGCTGAGTAGAGAGGGTGAATCACCGCTCTTGATCTGCTGGTCACACTTTTGATGAGCCCAGCATATGGTTTCTTTCTTGGTTGCAAGTGCACATTGTCAGCTCAGGTCAAGCTTCTCATCAACCATCTACTCCAAGTCTTTCTCCTTGGGGCTACACCCATACCATTCTTTGCCCAGCCTGTAGTTGTGCTTGGGATTGCCCCAACCCAGGTACAGGACCTTGCACTTAGCCTTGTTGAACTTCATGAGGTTTGCAAGTGCCCATGTCTCAAGAGGTCAGGAGCAACCTGATAGCCTTCTATGACAAAGTGACTCGGCTGCTGGATGAGGGAAAGACTGTGGATGTGGTATTTCTGGACTTCAGTAAAGCCTTTGACACAGTTTCTCACAGCATTCTGCTATGGAAACTGTCAGCCTCTGGCCTGGACAGGCTCACACTGTCCTGGGTAGAAAACTGGCTGGATGGCCGGGCCCAGAGAGTGGTGGGAAATGGTGTTAAGTCCAGCTGGAGGCCAGTGACAAGTGGTGTTCCCCAGGGCTCAGTGCTAGGTCCAGCCCTGTTCAATGTCTTCATCAATGACCTGGATTAAGGCATTGAGGGTACCCTTAGCAAGTTTGCAGATGACACAAAGCTGTGTGCAAGTGTCAATCTGCTCAAGGGTAGGGAGGCTCTGCAAAGAGACCTAAACAGGCTGGACCGCTGGGCAGTGTCCAATGGCATGAGGTTTAACATGGCCAAATGCCGGATCCTGCACTTGGGGCACAACAACCCTATGCAGAGCTACAGACTGGGAGAAGCCTGGCTGGAAAACTACCAGGAGGAGAGGGACCTGGGGGTGTTGGTCGACAGCCGACTGAACATGAGCCAGCAGTGTACCCAGATGGCCAAGAAGGCCAATGGCATCCTGCCTTGTATCAGAAATGGTGTGACCAGCAGGTCCAGGGAGGTGATTCTCCCTCTGTACTCAGCACTGGTGAGGCCGTTCCTTGAATCCTGTGTCCAGTTCTGGGCCTCTCAGCACAAGAAGGATGTTGAGGCTCTGGAGCAAGTCCAGAGAAGAGCAACGAGGCTGGTGAAGGGGCTGGAGAACAGACCCTATGAGGAGCGGCTGAGAGAGCTGGGGTTGTTTAGCTTGGAGAAGAGGAGGCTGAGAGGAGACCTCATTACTCTCTACAAGTACCTGAAAGGAGGCTGTAGAGAGGAGGGAGCTGGCCTCTTCTCCCAAGTGACAGGGGACAGGACAAGAGGGAATGGCCTCAAGCTCTGCCAGGGGAGATTTAGGCTAGAGATTAGGAGGAAGTTTTTCACAGAAAGGGTCATTGGGCATTGGAATAGGCTGCCCAGGGAGGTGGTTGAGTCCCCTTCCCTGGAGGTGTTTAAGACACGGGTGGATGAGGTCTTGAGGGACTTGGTTTAGTGTTAGATAGGAATGGTTGGACTAGAAGATCCGATGGGTCCCTTCCAACCTGGTTGTTCTATGATTCTATGTGTCTGAACCCCTATGGATAGCTGAACATGCCCTCCACCTGCCAGCACAATTAGAATCATAGAATCACCAGGTTGCAAAAGACCCATCAGATCATCAAATGCAACCATTCCCATCAATCACTAAACCATGCCCCTCAGCACCTCATCCACCCATTCCTTAAACACCTCCAGGGAAGGGGAATCAACCACCTCCCTGGGCAGCCTCTGCCAGTGCCCAATGACCCTTTCTGTGAATTTTTTTTTCCTAATGTTCAGCCTAAACCTGCCCTGGTGGAGCTTGAGGACATTTCCTCTTGTTCCTGTCACTTGGGAGAAGAGGCCAGCTCCCTCCTCTCCACAGCCTCCTTTTAGGTAGCTGTAGAGAGCAATGAGGTCTTCCCTCAGCCTCCTCTTCTCCAGGCTAAACAACCTCTGCTCTCTCAGCCGTTCCTCATAAGGCCTGTTCTCCAGCCCCTTTACCAGCTTCCTTGCTCTTCTCTGGACTCACTCCAGAGCCTCAACATCCTTCTTGTGGTGAGAGGCCCAGAACTGAACACAGGATTTGAGATGCAGTGTCACCAGTGCCGAGTACAGAGGGAGAATAACCTCCCTGGACCTGCTGGTCATGCTGTTTCTGACACAAGCCAAGATGCCATTGACCCTCTTGGCCACCTGGGCACACTGCTGACTCATACTGTCAACCAGCACCCCCAGGTCCTTCTCCACCAGGCAGTTTTACAGCCGCTCTTCCCCAAACCTGTAGCTCTGCACAGGTTTGTTGCCCCCCAAGTGCAAGGGGCTCTGGAGAAATTGGCTGAGTTTTATTGCAGTGTTTTTAAGGAGTTACACCCTTCCAATGGGCTGTGCCCAAGCCTGCTGGAATGAACAGGGATTTGGTGAGTGACAGTGAGGAGGTTTGGATCAAGCCTTAAAACATCTGCAAGCTTGCAGAAAGTGCCAGTGTAATTTTCACACTATCGGTGGGTGGGGGGAGAGGCTGAAGCAGAACTTCTGGCACAGAGGATGACTTGGCAGCACAGGCAGGTGGTGGCCCTATGGTAACAGGGTGAAAGGAGGGGCCCTCCTGTCCACGTGTCTCTTGGCAGGGATGAAGTAGGTTGCTGAGAGCAGCCCTTGCTAGGACATGAAGGCTGAGTCAGGGCTCTGCAAGAACTTCTCCCTGTCTCCTCCTCCCATGCCTCCCCCCACCCCAGCCCATTGCTCAGTGTGTTGGGTGCTGTTGTGCAGAGAAACCCACCCAGGCTGTGCGTGCCTGCTGAAGAGCAGTCATACTCCACAACCAGCATCAAGGGTGCAGGGCTAAGTAAGCAGGAAACTGCAGAAGTGTTATTTGAACACATGCCTCCTCTTTCAGGTAGTTGTAGAGAACAATAACGTCTACTCTCAGCCTCCTCTTCCCCAGGCTAAACATCCCCAGTTCCCTCAGCTGCTCCTCATAAGACTCGTTCTCCAGTTTTTGGTTTTGGTGATGCTGGCCAATTTTTGGGTTCTGTGAATCTTGAGAAGGAAGCCATTCACCTTTACATGCCTAGCCTGAGAAATTCAAGCCTGACAACACAGGGTTGGGCAGGGAGATGGGTAAACGCACTGCCTGCGGCAGGGGCAAGGGTGCAGTCAGTGCTGCAAAGTCTGTATGAGGAAATTTGCTGAGGTGCAGATGGCCCACTGGCCCACCTGAGGGGACAGCTGTACCCATTAGGGTGTAGGATCTCATATCCAACAGTCCTCCTGGTTGTGGAGGCCACGATCTCTGACAGCACAGCAAAGCAACTCAAAATGTGTATGGAGAACTCTTAAACACCTGTTCCCTCTTCCTGGCAGGAGCAGCTCAGCAAGTATCAGGTAATGAAGACAAAAAGTAGCTTGACTGCTCTTAACCCAGGTCTCCAGCTACACCTTTCTCCTCACCACAAGAACGATGTTGAGGCTCTGGAGCAAGTCCAGAGAAGAGCAACGAAGCTGGTGAGGGGGCCAGAGAACAGGCCTCCTGAAGAACATCTGAGATAGCTGGGGTTGTTTAGCCTGGAGAAGAGGAGGCTGAGAGGAGACCTCATTGCTCTCTACAACTACCTGAAAGGAGGTTGTAGAGAGGAGGGTGCTGGCCTCTTCTCGCAAGTGACAGGGGATAGGACTAGAGGGAATGGCCTGAAGCTCTGCCAGGGAAGGTTTAGACTGGACATTAGGAAAAACTTTTTCACAGAAAGGGTCATTGGGCTGCCAAGGGAGGTGGTTGAGTCACCATCCCTGGAGATGTTTAAGGGACAAGGGGGATGAGGAGCTGAGGGGCATGGTTTAGTATTCGATAAGAATGGCTGGACTCGATCTGGTGGGTATTATCCATCCTGGTGATTCTATGATTCTTTTGCTACAAATCAAGAAACATATTCTGTGAGCTAGAAGTCAAGCTGTGAATGATCATTACTCAGATGTACACAACAGGGACTCTTCTCCCATGCTGGCTGCTGGGCACCTCCTCACCATGCTTTGCCACAATCACCATGGTAGCAACAGGCAGACAGCAAGGCATCACATGCTACTTTATGAAGAAAAAAAAAATAGGTTTATTCCAGGAGCACTGTAATAAAGCCTTGGCTCAATAAGGGAAATAGAGGCAACAATGGTAATAGAAACACATACCCAGTAATTGGGAGCAGAGGTCTGCCTTGTGGTGGCTGTGGTGATGCTTTCCAGCATGCTATCATGGGGCAAAGGTGGGTGAGGCATGAAAACAGAGTCCCTGCTCTGCAGTGGGGCGGGGAGAGCCAAACTTGCTCCAACCTAGCAGTGAATTGCTGGCAACTGTAGTACATGTAGTAGGATAAGACTACCTAACCATGCAGAAGGTGAAGAGCGGGTTCGGAGCATCCCACATCTGGTCTCATTTGCTTTTAGCACTTTGGCATGCAGGGTTGCTGGGAATGGCTTAGTTCAATGGAAAAACAAAGCCAGAGCTGCAGAGGTGTTGGGCTGTGAAGAGGACAGAGGGATGGAGGAGGGCATGCAGTGGGGCTGGAATGAAGGGCTGTTGTGTGTAATAGGAGATGAGTCTGGGGGACGCTGCTGCTGGTCAGGGTTTCTGCCAGTTTGATAGAAAAGAAAGGCAGGGTCGTGCGGGGGTGCAAGGAATTTGCAAGAGAGCTTTTCCAGAGGCTCTGATTAATCGTTTGGCACCACAGGCAATTTAAGCAATCTCTGCCCCAGGCATAACAAAGGGGAAATCACAGGGTGGGGAGAAGCAGCAAGGATGGGCAGGGACAATTAAGCCAGGTGCCACGAAAGAAACTGGCTGTACTACCAGGGGATGATGGTGCCAGTATAGCAAAAACTGCCTGTCATCAGTGGGTCAGAGATTTGGAGGGGGAGACCCTCTCTCCAGGGGATGGTTACAGGGCAGGAGCAAGGGCAGGCACAGAGAAGGGCTGGAGCGGGTGTGCTCTGCGGTTCAGAGCAGCCCCAGCCAACTTATGAAGGCACAGGAGGAGGTCTGAAACCAAGAAAAGCTGCTCAGGTTTTCTTAGCTCTTCAAAACACAGATGCTTCTTACACTCAGACTACAGGATGCTGCAAGCAGTGCAAAGGTGACTTGGTGGTAAAAAAAAGACACTGAAAGCTGCCATTTCCTCATGTTGCCATCTACTCCAGTGTAATACAACAGGAGATGAAAAATTATTTAAAGAGGGCACTGAAATCATCACGGACTTTTACTTGACATTAATAAAAATCTGGGTATGTTTCAGACAAAGGAAAAAAAGCCATAATTAGGGCTGTACATAGTGTGATGGGAAACATCCCAGCCAAATACAGCTCAGTCACAACTAGCCTTCCCTGCTGAGTCAATGAATTAGCATAAGTGTACCTTGGATAAGTTCTGTCTCTTTGATTCAGAGCTGCCTTTGGCATAGGTTGGACAGGGACGGGCACATCTGTTCCTGACCTTTTTGGCTCCTGGCCATCCTGGCAACAGAGCAGTGTTGATTCTCTGCATCTTGCAAGGTGCTGCTGTTAGAGCTATCATGTAGGAAACACCCAACCAACCCGAACCCATTTACAGCATAGCCCCATGCACACAGCTGCTGGAGCACAGAAGACGATATAAGCCACATTTCTTAATTTAAGCTTTGTCCACTTATCCAGGCTTACAAGGAAAACAGTCATGAAACTGACCCCCTAGAAAAATCCAACTGCTGGAATGAAAAACAGTTTGGAAACTTGCAAGCAGTAAAAATACCATACAGAGAGCTATCGTCATACCTGCATTTGTGGTTTAGAAGGTCTGTGCTTTATGACAAACCAAGAAAAAACACCTCTTCTCCATTTGAGGAAAACATCTGCGTTAAGATGTTTTCCAGGTTTATTGACATTTAGCATAGGGATATTTCAATTTAATCACTAAATGTGCTGAGACACAATCAGGCATAATCATTAACTGATCTCCATTCATATTCTCTATATGGGATGTAATTTGCAGCATGCCCTGGATGAAAGTCCGTAACTCTAGCTGCTCCATGAAACACAGACCTGGAACAAAAGCAGCTGTGTCCCCACACTAGCACATGAGGCCTGAGCCTTCACTGGTTGCTCATGGGCAGACTGGGGGTCATAATCCAGTGGTACAGCCTGAGCATCCACCTTCCTAACCCTAAGGGAATGTCTCCATTAGGTAAAGGTTTAAACCACTGTCATAGTGGGACATGGAGCCTGGAGAGAGGGTCGTGATGAAGCCACCAGAAACAACACCTACCAAAGCAAACATTTGTAGCACTTTTCACTTCTGCTTATATTTTCAGTCTGCTGAGAGAACAATACAAGCATGGTAATATACAATTATGTGTATTTTCCCTCAAGCTTGCTAGTGGACACATTTAGAAGACTAGCAGCAACTTCTTTTCACAACAGTTATTAAAAAAGAAAATGTGCTGTGAAGGCAGGAAAGATCAGGAGTTTGCCAGCAGAAGAGAACAAACAATTGACAGGGCTCAGCTCAGATCCTCATGCAGGGACAGAGCTGACTCTAGGTATTTTCTCTCTCCTGTTGCTTGTGCCTACACCCTGTTATGATTCTACTGGTCACACATGAAAAAAACAATTCCCCACCCCCAAAACACTTACAGCACAGACACACACAAAGCTATGCTGGCACCTGTAAGAAAAGGTGTGTCCATGACACTTCTATCATGGCAAGAAGTGGTCCAAAACAAGAAACACACAAGAGACTATAGCCTTGTACTACAAGAACATCTGTGACATTCAGCATCCCCTCCTGAGTTCAACAGCACATGCCTCCCACAAGCACCTAGTCCCCTCCACTCAAGAGTTACCTGTGTACCTGTTAGCGTATGGACCACAGAACTGGGGCATCAGGGCTCTCTGGCTGGGAACAAGTGGAGTGTACAGGCTAGGTACACTTTGCATGTAAACCCTTTGCTTGAAAAGTTTTTCATAAGCACTTGTCCTGCTTAGAAGCTCATTAGCATTCACATGTAGACTCTCACTTCACTGAGCAAGTTTAAAGTGTTTGCTTTTTATTCAGAAGACTTGTTCCTCTTCCAGTGACACATTTCCATGTCCTTCAAACAAAAAAGCCCCTAGTTTCATAACAGCACTATCAGTCTATGACAAAAAAAAAAAAAAGGAAACAAATCGAAAACAAAACAGTTCCATGACAGTATAAAGAAAAACACAACTAATACATTAGAGAAAAACATTTACAATTTACATAAAGTTACTTATGTTGCTATAAAACTGGTAGTATGCAATTAAAAGATAGCCAGGTCTGCTAGATGTTTAAAGCAAGTCTAATTAGGCTGTATCTATGTTGTCATGCTGATTTTAGGCATGATTTTGCACTCAGGATATTGCTACCTCAGTTATCCACACTGCATGGGGTAGGCTTTCACACAACTTCCACTAGAACCAGCAGCATGTATACAAAGTGTCTCAAGCTACCTGTCCAGACTCAAGCAGCACTTGTAAAGCTGTAAGAATGCAGCCTATCGCTGTCTCCTCCCTACGAATACGGTATTGCAGGGTTCATCTGAATATGCCTGGTTAAGAAACAGAGCTGTCAGTTGTATACTATAACACCTTAAGTAACATGGAATCTTTGATTTTAGAAAAATACTTTAATTGTCAGTTCACAAGTGAAAACTATTAAAAACTATTACTATTACAAAACATTCTGTAATACTAGAATATCTAGCATGGAAAGGGTTTTGTTCTTATTGCTGTTGCATGTAGCTTTCAGGAGCTGTGCCAGCATGAAGGTACTAGTGGGTTTCCCACTTGCTGTAGTCAGCTTGTAAAGGTACTCATAGGAAAAAAGCCTTTCCTATTTAGTTTTCAACGCAATTTTCACATGGTTAGGCTGCCCTGACTTTTTTTCAGTCATGTGCATAATTGACACCTGACACTACATATCAAAGTCTTCCCAACTTAAACTGGTTCATGTAACAAATTTCATTTGCAGCCTTTAAACAAAGAACATTCACTCCAAAAAGAGTGAACACATAACTGACACCACCTTAGCTACTTGTAAACCCTATAACTGTGTTCTGACAGCTATCGGATATCAACTCATTCATTTCGTTTTGTTTGGTTTCTTCCTTATTCTCATGGTTGGGGTGATGTTTTGCATTTCCAGCTTTTTTAGACCTTTTGAGGAAAAATTTTGCCAATAAGTAACATAATTCAGCCACATTTAAAAGAATGCAAATGCTGGACACAGCAATCATGAAAATAGTAAACACCGTCTTTTCAGTAGGTCGAGAAACAAAGCAGTCTACTGTGTTGGGGCAGGGCCAAGCACTACACTTCATTAAGCGAGGCATCCTGAACCCATCGTACATGAAATAAAATGCATACATGAAGACTGCTTCAAAGACCAGTCTGAAGAAGATGCTGCTTGTGTATGTCCACCACAAGGAGCCGTCAATATGGAACCTCTGTGTTCTGATTTCTTCAATGTCCTTGTATGCACATTTCTGGTCTCCCTTTCTGAACTGCCTTTTCTTCTCATGCCTCCTGTAAGCTACATGCATGGCCACCAGCAGCGCAGGTGTGGAAACGAAGATCAACTGCAGGGCCCAGAGTCTGATGTGAGAGATGGGGAAAAAGTGATCGTAGCAAACATTCTTGCAACCAGGTTGCAGAGTGTTGCAGACAAAGTCATCTTGTTCATCCCCCCAGACTCTTTCTGCAGCCACAACCAGGATCATGATACGGAAGATGAACAGGACTGTGAGCCATATCTTCCCGATGCTGGTAGAGTGCTTGTTTACACCTCCCAAAATGGTATGTAGAGCTCCCCAATCCATTGTCTTGTTTTAAGTGTCTGACCTAAGACAAGACAAAAACAAACCAAAGATTAGTCAAGATGCGAATCAAGTACCATCAAGCACGTGGTATAAAATAAAGACAATATCACATAATTGCAGCATATCCATGGCTGCAGTAACATTTTGTTGATGCACTGGGCTTACACATAAGCAGGTAAATATAACAATCTAATTGCAAATCAACAGGTAATATTTCATTACTTGATTTCACACATAGGATCACGTTCAACTTCTATGCATATTTGCCAACTGAAAACAGCCTTCAGCCACATTAAATGGGAAAAGCAAATGGGAAGTTGATGAAAACAGCCTTAAAAGATACAACTTCTAGTAGAATCATAGAACAACCAGGTTGGAAGATCATCAAGTCTAACCGTTCCTATGAAACACTAAACCATGCACCTCAGCACCTTGTCCACCTGTGCCTTAAACACCTCCAGGGAAGGTGAATCAACCACCTCCCTGGGTAGCCAGTTCCAGTGCCCCAGTTTGATAACAGTAACAAAAGGAGATTAACTTGGCCAAATGTAAGGTAGGTGTTTTGGATAACCTGCATTCACAAGTAAATAGAAAGTGTGGCTATAGGTCTCTGTAATGCTAGCTGAAGTAAATTCCACAATAATTTGAGGCAATGAAAGTGAATTCTTGCTCATTATTCATCTCATCTTGAGTTGAATGTTTAAAATCAATGCTTAAAGATTCATCCCAAAATTGCATTCTCTACACTAATTACAAAGAGCCAGTTATAAATAAACAGAGATATGTGACAATGTCTGCCATGTGATTCCCCCAACACAGACTGTATTACTCCTAGAATTAGGGAGTCATTTCAGCAACTGGGAGAGTGCCAAAAATCAAGTTTGAAGTGTTCAGACAGGCCAGCAGTAGCTCAGAGACTTTTCAGAGGCATATGGCATCCTGCAGGTGAGTTTCAAAGCACTATGGCTGTAATGAATTCAAGGATTTCACCTTTGTCTCCAACATACTTCCCCAGGAATATCAAGATTATCTTGGTTTGCTCAGCTTCCACAAACAAGAGCCTTTCACACAGAGCATTCAGAAGTACTTCAGCCCAGGTAATGTTTGCAAGCCCAGGTTAGTTTGCAAGCCACAATAAATTCAAGAAGCCAACATATTTTGTGCCTGTCAGCCAGGACCCTCTAGAAGTGCTCTGAATTCCCTCACACAGGTTTTTATTTCACAACTCTGTCAAATCGTTTGCATTTCAGAGGCCACTTTTCCTTGGCACAGGGACTAATAAGGAAAATCCCATTTCCAAGGTTTTTACAGAAGAGCAGTCACCAGCACAAAGTCCATCAAACCCATCATGTGACAGAATTAAGATTTTTCCTAACTCACATCGCATGAGGAAGAAAATGAAGACATTTCTTTGCAGCTGTCTTCCGCGTCACATTCCCATTCTGCATAATGTCAAAAACCTTTCTGCTTTACAGCAGAAACATGTAGAATCAGAAAGTCACATACAATACAGAACATCCAAAGTACACAACAGCTCAGGGAAAATGAGGACATTTAATCGTTAAATGAATGCAAGGTTATTTTTGTTCTTGAGTTACTGGAATGCAAGATCGCTCAGATCAGGCTGGTTGGCTGTGGGGGGGCTATACTGCAGGAGGTGAAAACCAAGGGAGGGACTCAAGGTTTTCTTTGGACTGGAGAGAACCTTTCCTGACCCTCCTTCAGGATGCAGAATCTGTGTGGGCTGTTACCTCTTTATCTGTCTGAATAGATCCGGAAGCAGTTACTTTCCTATTCTGCTAGGTTATTTTTTCTAAGAAGAAATTTCATTTTTCATTACAACCTACATAGACATTCTCTGTATCTAACAGTTCTATGAGGGCACAGCAAAAATGCTTAATATCAGAGATACTTACAAAACATCCTAGTCAGATATGCAAATACTTGTTTCTACCCCTTTTTGCCATCTGATTTTTCATCAGACAAACCGTTCTTTCAGGATTTGCCTAGGAGATCACTGTATATTAAATGGAGGAACTGTTACAACCTAATTAGCCTTTCTTATTAGTGTTCTATTACACCCATTTCAATTTACAATACTTATAAAATGACACCACAAATATTATGACTAGAAATACACACACCTAAATATAAATCCTGTAGAAGACCTGCACCATGTAAACTGTGACATTACACACATCACCCATCCTTTAATTCCACTAGGTTCTTTGCATTTGTTATCTCATTGTTCCTTCTTCCTGCCTATCAGCCATCTCCTTGCAGTATGAAAGGCTGATCAGTGCAGCCCATATATCCCTTCCTCATAAACCCGGTTTCATATTTCACCTCTCGCTGTACACCAATCCTACCTTCCTGTTACTGTAACTTCACAAGGATTTTTTTCCACTCCTTCCTGTCACCCTGTGCAAAAGGGGATTAAAAATACAAGTGTCTCAGGGTGCAGTTAAAGGGTACGTTGTCTTCAGTGGCAAAGTTACTTCAAGATGTTTCCCCATCACTGTTTGCTCCTGAGGTCACACTGCAGTTCTCCACCTCCTGCAACTTTGTGGAGCTGCATTATAAACCAGGTTAATTCTTCAAAAGTCATTCCCAGTACCAGTATGTTTTGAGTTTTTTTTAAACTCCATCCATTTCACTAATCTGCTTTACAGCACAAACCCACAAAGCATCTGAAAAAGCACAACTTCCATTAAAAAACAGGCTGCAAATGGCAAAGCATGGAAAGGAACAAGCAGTCAGGGAAGAGAGGTTAAGCAAAGCTGAGGACAACACATTGTGAAAATATACTCTTCCAACAGATCCACTCCATCTCCTCTGAGAGTATATTGTGCTGGCTTAGCCAAAACACTGTGTTTCAATTCTAGCAAAAGTACGTCTCTACCTGGACCAATGCAAAATAAAGCAACCACTTTGAGAGGTAGCCTTTTGCTTGCAGTGTTCTAGTGACATTTCCTCACCTTCCCAAGAAAAGCTTGTCCTTCCTATTTGCCTAAATCCTCACCCCCTTCACCACTCCTACCTGACTTTCCAAATTCTCCAGCTCTCTCTTCATCTCCTGCTACCCCTCCCTACTCTCCTTGCTGCTTACCAAGCTAGTTGCCAACCTTTGCCCCTTCTTGCCATACTTAGCTTAGGCTTGTTTTTAGGCTGGTGGAAAGTCACATGATTTCAGGGAAACTCAAGGGATTGATCCAGGCACTGATCAGATACCAGTAAGTCCCACTATCTTCTCCCTGAAAAGTGGCACAGTTAAGATTATAGGGCCATACTCAGGGAGCCTGAATTCCATTCAGGCATTTTGGCTCCAGTGTTTCCTACAAGTTGGCTTTAAACAGCTCTCATCAATGCAATTTAGACCATTTAATGAAGGCAATTCAGACACTGCTTAAGCACGTACCTCTCCCCAATAAACGGATACAGACACAAACAGAATTTAACCAAGTATAGCCCTAGATATCAGTGCAGATCACTCCAGCTAAATGCCAAGTCTGGGTTACCTGTACTGGTGTGATGACTCATTTACTCCTAATTTAATCAAAAGCTAGGATGTTGACTCATGATTGTAGGCTATCTTTCTTCCATATAGTTGTTTTTCAGACTTTACTAGCCAGTATAGTATTAACTGTCTTGCTGATCAAAGAAGAAAGCAGGAAAGATACTTTCCTTTAACAAATGTTAACTCTTATTTTCGTAGAACCAGTCCAGATACTATTTCTACATGAGCAAATCCAGCCAAATGCTTACAGAAGTAACAGTATATAGGCAGACAGAGACTTACCTGCTTTGCTGGTCTCATTAATATACTATTGCTGTACTTCTAAGTTAGACACAAAAGCATAGGTAATTTTTTTTTTTTTTAAACCCAAACATAAATAAAGTAGGAATGAGGATAGGAACTGGTTATAAAAGAATAACCTGGAAAGAACAGAATCATAGAACAACCAGGTTGGAAGGGACCCATCGGATCTTCTAGTCCAACCATTCCTATCTAACACTAAACCAAGTCCCTCAAGACCTCATCCACCCATGCCTTAAACACCTCCAGGGAAGGGGAATCAACCACCTCCCTGGGCAGCCTATTCCAATGCCCAATGATACTTTCTGTGAAAAACTTCCTCCTAATCTCTAGCCTAAATCTCCCCTGGCGGAGCTTGAGGCCATTCCCTCCTGTCCTGTCCCCTGTCACTTGGGAGAAGAGGCCAGCTCCCTCCTCTCTACAACCTCCTTTCAGGTACTTGTAGAGAGTAATGAGGTCTCCTCTCAGCCTCCTCTTCTCCAGGATAAACAACCCCAGCTCTCTCAGCTGCTCCTCATAGGGTCTGTTCTCCAGCCCCTTCACCAGCCTCGTTGCTCTTCTCTGGACTTGCTCCAGAGCCTCAACATCCTTCTTGTGGTGAGGGGCCCAGAACTGGACACAGGATTCAAGGAACGGCCTCACCAGTGCTGAGTACAGAGGGAGAATCACCTCCCTGGACCTGCTGGTCACACCATTTCTGATACAAGGCAGGATGCCATTGGCCTTCTTGGCCACCTGGACACACTGCTGGCCCATGTTCAGTTGGCTGTCAACCAACACCCCCAGGTCCCTCTCCTCCTAGCAGTTTTCCAGCCAGGCTTCTCCCAGTCTGTAGTTCTGCATACAGAACTGCCCCAAGTGCAGGAAGAAGATAGCTGAAGTCAGTGAGATTAACACAACACTTATAACCCATTCTAACATGGGATTGTATTAGGTGTTAAATTTTCCTTAAAAAAAAAGTTGCAACTGGGCATGAAAATAAGCTTTTCAAAGTCTCATCTTAGATCTCTGCTCTGCTACCAACTGAACCTTCTGTTCATTTCAGCAATCAGAGAATCACAATAGTGTATGACTGTTACAGTAGGAGCAACCATCATAAAACATTCATAAAATACAACCATGTTCCACTAAAAGTTAGTTACAAGGGAAGCAGTTCCATATGATCATAGAATCGCTAGGTTGGAAAAGACCCATCGGATCATCAAATCAAATCATCACAGTGGAGACGTACACAAGCACCTGTTTTGTTTTGGGTTTGGTAGCGGTTTTTTGGTTGATTTCTTCCTATTAGTAGGCTAGCTAGCAGCAAGAGAACTACTCCAGTTTAATAATTTGTGTAGTTCTGCTTCTGGGCAGTGTTTTGAACTCTGTGCTGCCATGGCTTGACTGTCCTCTACTTTGAAGCTAGCTCCTGCAAAACCACATGACACGGCAATCCCAGCACGGTGCATACACCCAGCGAAAATCCCTGCAATTCACACGCTGAGGGCAATTAGCATTGAGCTCTTGTGGTTATAAGTACAGCTAGTTAGCAGAGGCTTTTTTCACTCTGTTAAAGGCTGTTATGCTGGGAAATCATTAGTCAACGGTTAAATCCACTGTTTCAGCAAACAACTAGAATACAGTGAAGGCAAACCAAACAGAAGATACGTTCTTTCACATACACAGCACAACTCTTGCTGTTACAGGATACCATCAAGGAAAAAGTTAGTATTTAGCTAGTGTTAGAATATTGACTTGTGCTACAGGAACACCTAGGAGTCTCAGTCCAGAAGGGTCTACAGTAAGCTAACATACACCAATTCAGAGTAAGATTACACCCTTCTCCCCACAGCTACAAACTGGACAACGATTTACTTACTCTACTGAAATTATACAGAAATATACAGGATGTCCATGCCTCCACTTTTATCACAATTTCAGTAGAGGGTGTACCAAGAATTACCAGTCCAGTGTATACTCTTCACCACTTTCAGTAGTACCTCCAGATACTTAGAAATGACAAGCAGCCTGCCAAGACAAATGTCACTTTATCCCATCTGAGAATACATTAAGCAGGATAATCATTAAGGAAAAAAGAACACTGGTCCCAAGTGTGTTATCCCCACCCCCAAAACTGGGAGTAAAGACAACAGATGCCTGTGAGTGGCAGTTCCAATGTAGATTTTTTGCCACAGAAAAGCTTTAGAACATCTAAACTGCATCAGAACCAAGATCACAATCAAAATTATTCAATGACCCAACTTCACAGAAGTACTACATTTTGAGGCTTATCATGCATTCAAAAGCTGCTGATACAACTTTCCTTTTAGTCCTTGAACTCGACAGTTAAGCTGGGAGCACTAGCTTGCTTGGGGGCTGACACCAAAATCAAGGTGTCTTAGGGCTGTCTATGCTATTTCTTACAATGACCCCAAGAACACAGAAATCTGGATTTCAGCAATTTTGTACTGACATACATTCATTCTGTCAACCCAGGATGTAGTTTACTGCTAAGCAAAACAGTAAGCACTTAATCGCTAATGCGTACGTTGTTATTCCAACTACCAAGTTAGTTCTGGTGCTGTACCACAAGAAAAGAGCAGTATTGCCATGACTGAACCAAGCTGGCTTCTAATAAACACAGATGGCCATCTTGCAAAGACAAGTACCTTTATTATAGTACTTTTATTACTTATAATATATATTTTATATATATAACAAGTTACTTTTATTTCACCAAGAAAGGCTGGCACACAGGTCACAGCAATTACTTGCTAACTCTCTCAGGCTTCCTATCCAACCATCAGCCTGCCCCATGTCTCAGGTTTCCAGACATTAAACTGAGGATAACAAAATCTCACCATCTCACAGGACTGTTCTGAAATGCCCCGCTACAATTATAGGCTTCAAAAACTTGCACTTTGTTATCAGCAAATCAAGACAGGCAAGTAGCAGTTCAAAGTTGGAAGTACAGAGCTTGAATTCAATCATCCAGGACATTCCTGCTACCTGAAAAATAACAACAGCTTCCTACATTGCTATAGCTTTAACACAGAGTTCAAACTGTAAGAAGACAGAGCTTTGAACTGAGACTTCGGCACCAAAATCCTTTAACTTCACTATTACAGGTAGCTTCCAGCTATTTTAATTTTACAGTGGTGTATTAAAAACTTCAAGGTGCATGCATCTGGAGCACTCTGAAGTATCAGCAACTCTACTTCTTTCCTAAAAAGTTGAATAAAGATCAAAAGAGCAGTCTAACAATCACAACAGCCTGGGCAAGTCTCTCTAGCAGCTTTTAAACTTTGTTCTGAACATCTGTCTCAAGATCAGAGTGGAAACTGGAGAACAGAAGAGCCAAGACAGAGACTAGAGCATATCTGATTCGACACAAGAACAGGCAAACACTACTCAGGAACAGGAAGCCTCTGATAGTTGCAGATCTGAACACTGCAAGCATTGTACTCTCCTTCTACTCGAGTTCATGAAAACAGGAGGCATTCTTTGCTGTAATTAAACCCAGTGTGAAACCCAGAGATAGCTTTTAACACCAACAGACTAGGACAAAATCCGTATGCAGTTAAAAGTTAAAAAAATCCACTAGTTAAATATCAACAACATCAGTAAGGGTTCAGTTTTACCCACAATGACCCCCTCATGACTGTCAGATATTCACATCCCCACAGGAGTTACAGGTCTTTGAAAAGCACGCTTGGGAATATTTATAGCCATTTTACTAACCTACAACTGTAAATGGAAGGCTACCTTCCTCCAGAATATCTCTGCACAAAACACATTCGACTTGCAGGAAACAGGAGATCAGAAGTGCCAGTCACACTGGAAGGCGTAACAAGACAGCACAAGTCCTATTAGGATTTGGCTTGTCAGCCATTTTCTCCTGTAAACCTTTCCTTCAAAATGTGATTTAAATGTTTCTCACTTTGAAGGAAAGTCAAATTCCTGAGAACTATGTCTTCACTGATGCGAATGTCCCACTTCCCATATTTTTAAATAAAGTTTTATACACACGGTGCCCTGACTCCCAGTCATGAAAACAGCAACGCATTTTTTCATACAAAATTGTAAGTCACTCTTCCACACATAAGCAGAACTTGCACTCTTTGGGAAACACTAATGAAGTTTATAAATACTAACATTTTTATACTGCAGTGCAGTTTTTCCTTGAGTATGTATTTTGTTACCATTTCTGTCATCAAAAGTAAAGACAAAAGTATCTTTTTCCTTTTAAAAAATATCTGTTACAGGAAAAAGCATTTGTGTGAAATACAAGAAAGCTGAAGACTGATTCTATTCTATTCAACTAACAGGAGATGTGATTCTCTTTTTCCACATTCCTTCTGTTTTGACAAACTTATCTCTCCCCATATATCACCACTTCAAGTTTTTCCTTACACAAACTTGTGTTTAGCCAGGCAAGAGCCACAGTTCTCCTTCCAGATAACCCAGTCAACACTAAACAACCAATTAAAAGCAGTGAGGAACAGAACAAGGAAAAATATCAAAAGAAAAAAATAAAGATTCTACCCTTACCTCCACTTAATGCAGTTTCTGAGAACACTGATTTTACTGGAACTATTTGCACGAATTACACAAGAGTCAACTTATAAAGCATCCTCTTTACTCACAAGTACCAACTGAGCTTATGCAATGACTGTTATTAAGAACTTGTACTTCTATCTCAAAGTGCTGCTATTTTCCCACCTACTGAGATACCTTTTTCACCGTACAATTACTTTTTGCATGAATTAAATGAGGTTGCTCAAGTCGCCTACTCGAAATATGCTTCAAGGGAGGCAAAACAGCCACAGTCAGAGGCTCAAGCTTCAGAAAGTAGACAGAACTAGCCCTGCCAGGACAGAATTAATTCCTCCAGAGAACTATTGTATTTCATGCTTTTCCTTGTTTTATTTTTAATCTCTCAATATGAGGTACTTCTACCAATTATGAGACTGACAGTTCTAGGGACTGAAGCTTCCCAGAAGCCCTGAAACATGTAGTAGAGGTATAATCTCATGGCTCTGAAAGCATGTTGGAAATCCCACCTGGAAAACTACATTTTAATGCCTAGTTGACATGTGGAGGTGCCTCCTTCTTCCAGGCTGAGGTTTGGCCTATCATTGCCTTGTCCTACGAGCTAAACCTAAAATGCACACACCCTTCTGCTTGCTGCCCTTCCTCTGGGGTTCTTCAAGGTAAATATCAGGTAAGTAGGGTTTCCAGGTTAGTATTCCAGAGTTCTCCAACAGAGAGCAAGAGAAACTATAAACCACATGTAATTTCAACAAAATCAAGGACAAAAATACATTTCTTCTGCTCTTGACTCTGCACACACACACACTGTGGTGATCCCAAGCAGAATCCAGGCCCAAACACCCTCATATCACTTCACCAAGACCACAGCCAATAAAAATCTCATTAGCAATCAAAGTCAAGAACTGGGTTTAAAAGAGCAAAGACAAAAAAGGGGCACTTCTTTCAACCATCTGCCCTGCTCTCTTCGAGCATTTCCAGGCTACACAGTTAAGGAGCACAAGAAAAAGATTAATTCAGTTCTTCTACTGGGAGAGAAAAAAAAGAGATTCTTCAACACAAGAGATTGAAAAATACCCAATCTAGGAAAACCCAGTGGGGTGGAAACCAGCCATGCCCAGCTTGCCACCACAACACAACTGCCACCAGCCATGGAAACACTCCTGCCCATACTCCAACATGCCCCTCGTGCTTCATTTAAGGCTTTGAGTGCTCATTCCTGTGCGATCTTATCCAGCCCAGATACCCAGAAACACATTCATATATCTGACTCACACCTCCCATTTCTGTTCCCCCTGTAATTTTGAGGAATGTTTCCAGTGTGTGATCAGATGCTCGCTGGACCTGTCAGCACTACTGATGCAAGCTGTTTACCTTCATGCAGCTCCCTTAACATCTGTAGGCGTGCCAAAAATTACCTGTAATTGCTCGATGTTTTGGCAGGTTGGGCTCTTCACATAACGTGCTTACAGAGAGCTGCTGGGAGAAGGCGAATTAAAAAAAGAGAGAGATTGTAAGGAGTGAAACGGGTAATGAACGCCGACAGTAGTTAAAACCGGGGTTTAAACACTCCCCCTTCATCTCGGTAAGCGAAACCCAGCGTTGCCCAGCCCAGCAGCTCCAAACCCACGGCTGGGAACACCACCCGAGCATCCTGGGATGCAGGGGACCCCCCGGCATGTAGAGGATGCAGGGGACCACCCGGGATGTAGAGGATGCAGGGGGACCAACGGCACCCAGGCACCGGGATGCAGGGGATGCACCGGGGATACAAGGGGGATCCCCCAGGCACCGGGGTGCAGGGGATGCACCGGGGATACAAGGGGGATCCCCTAGGCACCGGGATGCAGGGGATCCCCCTGGGCTGCGGGGATGCAAGGAACCCCCCATGATGCGGGGGATGGGAGGGGGGGAAGCCCCCAGGATGTTGGGGGGGGGGGGCGGGGGGAAAACCCTCGGGATGCTGGGGATGCGCTGGGGTGGGTGGGGGGGAGCAACCCCCGGGATGCTGGGGATGTGGGGGGGGAAAACCCCGGGATGCTGGGGATGCGCTGGGGGGGGGGGGGGGGAGGGCGGAGGGGGGAACCCCCCGGGATGCTGGGGATGAGAGGTGGGGGTAAACCCCCCGCCAGGATCCCGGGAATGCGAGAAGACACCCGCGAGCTGCAACAAGCGAGGACTCCGGGGACGGCGGCCCCCGCCAGCCCCACCGCCCCGAGGCCACCCCCTCACCTGCCCCCGCGGCGCTGCAGGGGAGATCCGCTGCCGGGACGGGTCGGGCGGCCGGGGCTGAGCGCGGGTCCCGCGGCGCCGGCCGAGCTGCCGGTGGCTGCCCCTCCGCCCCGCGGCTTTAAGGTCCCTCCCCGTTCACCTGCCGCCGCTTCCCGCCCGCCCCCTGCCCGCGGAGGCGGCGGCCGAGCCCGGGGCGGAGCCTTGGCGGGAACGGGGTGTGGGGCTCGGCCGAAAGAGATGGGGGGGCCGGCTGAACAAAGCCCTGGAGAACGAGTGGGAGGGCTTGGGTCCCTCCTGGGGCCGGGGGGCACCGCCACCCATCGCCCTGGGGCTGGGGTGGGCTGCAGCTGGAGGGCAGGCGGGGAAGGGAACCCAGATAACGGCAGAACTGGGTTTTCTGTTTGTTTGTTTTGTTTTTTCTTTCAGAGGAAATTCGAATACATAAGTAGGTGGAAAACACCTTCCCTGGAGGTGTTTAAGGGACGGGTAGACGAGGTCCTGAGGGACATGGTTTAGTGTTTGATAGGAATGGTTGGACTCGGTGATCCGATGGGTCTCTTCCAACCTGGTGATTCTATGATTCTATGAAAAATTGGAGGGCTGTGAAGATAACCCGAGGGCTGGAGCACCTCCTGTGGGAGGACAAGCTGAGAGAGCTCGGGTTGCTCAGCCTGGAGAAGGGAAGGCTCCAAGGAGACTTTAGAGCAGCTTCCAGTACCTGAAAGGGGCTACAAGAAATCCGGGGAGGGGCTATTTACGAGGGTATGAGGTGATAGGACAAGGGGCAATGGCTTTAAATTGGAGGGGGAAAGATTAAATTGGACATTAGGAATATATTCTTCACGTTGAGGGTGGTGAGGCACTGGCACAGGTTGCCCAGGGAAGCTGTGGCTGCCCCAGCCCTGGAAATTTTCAAGGCCAGGTTTGATGGGAATGGTTGGACTCGATGATTCGGTGGGTCTCTTCCAACCTGGTGATTCTATGATTCTATGAATGGAGCTTTGAGCCGCCTGGTCTGGCGGGAGGTGTCCCTGCCCATGACAGGGAGGTTGGAACTAGATGATCTTTAAAGCCCCTTCCAACCCACACTATCCTATGATCTTGTCAAATCCAGGTACTCAAAAGGATCTTGAGACAAAAAGACCACCCAGGCCTTTTCTCCTGAAAATCCTTAAGGAATTCCTGGCCAGACACAGAAGGAAGGGCCAGTCGCTTCTGGCTTTCTGAGGTTTATTTTCAAGTGCGATTGAAATGCTACAGCAGTGCCCTGCGAGCTGGCAGGCTTTTGCGGAGCTGCAGATATTTGTCAGTGTGAAGACCTGTTTTGGAAAGTTTTCTGTTTCCAAGGAGTACAGTTACTGAGGAAGCAATTTACTTTGGGTTGAAAAATACCCACCAGCAACTGTGTTCTCTGCCTTGCACACTTGCACATCAAACTAAATAAACTATTTCTAATCCTTTTAACTAAATTTGAAAGGAAACATACAGCACAACTGAAACAACAACGGTGCATCTGCTCACGATTTGGGTGAAAAATGTTTATGTTTGTGCTTGTTTGGAGTACCAGTATAAGGGCCTGAATGATAAACATTTCCAGCTGAATTCTTCTGCCCTTTATCTTGACTTTCTAAGATAAAAGTAATCCCAGGGAAAAACTTTTGTAAAAGTGAGTGGCTTAATTCATCTCATGTGCTGGAAGAAGAGGTAGAAATTTCTAGCACAAGCAACTCGATCTTTTACTTGAAGGATAAGAGACTGCCATCGGCTGTGGTTTAAACATTAGCTTCTGTCTGTGGCACTTGTCTTTTCTCTGCCACCATTTATCATTGCACTTAGATCTGTGCAACTTGCAGCTAGGACCGTAGGAAAATTCATCTTGGAACAGGGATATCAGGAGGCCTCTTGTCCAACCTCCTGGTTAAAGCAGGGTCAGCTTTTATCTCTGACCATTCAATGTGTATATTATCCTCATCCATGAGGCACCCAGCACTGGCTGCAGCTGGAGTCAATTTGCTGCAGCAACAGTAGGACCAGACCCAAGGTACATGATGCTACACTGAGCTAGGCAAGCAATAAATACCTGAGGCCTGAGTCTTCCTGTGTTTGCTGACTTCTGTGGGAGTTGTGTGTTCAGATGACGTTCAAGGTTCATGTGGATGGTGTGTGTGAGGAAGGGAGGTGGCTCTGGACCTGGCCATGTATCTGCACTTTGCAAAAGGGAAAACTCATCTCCTAATGAAAGAAAAGCTTTGGAAGGACATCTGGAACTCATGTGTCATTCCCTCTCCAGTCACCTTCCAGCTTGATTCAGTGACCTTGAAAAAGTAAAATGTCAAAGTCAAAGATCAAAATACACATTTCAGCTGTAGTGGAGGGGTTTGAGTTTCATGCTGGTTTTCATGGCTGTGTTAGCTGCAAAAAGGGGAGTTTTGAATTAAGAAAAATATTATGAAAAGTAAGTGGAGACAAGACCCTATAGATCTTACTGTGAAATTACTTAAAGCAGATGAGCTACGGGCAGGGATACAACATGGACCTCTCTGAGATGCCTTGCATCAAGACGTCACTGCACTGCCTTCAGGAGAGAGTTATCATTAGAGGCCAACACCTGGTGTTTATCCAAGGCAGAAACACCCAGTTCTGGCAGCAAAGAAAATGTCTTTAGTGATGTTCCGTGTTTTAAAAATGAGATAATATTGAGCTGACTGTTCTTTATCTGGAACCACAGTGGTAAGCACCGGCTAAATGGGTGATGAGGAGCAGTGGGCCAGGTTCTCCACTGCTGGGTAATTTTTTCATCTCATCTGTTGAATGCTATTTCTCTTACCTAGTAAAACCAGCATGTTCTTTGATTGCACATTGATGATACAAGGGCCACTAGATAGGAAGAAAGAGACATGTCAGTTCTGGACATTTAAGGAACAGAAAAAGGTTTTTGTAGCTTTAATCACAGGGTTTTCTGTTTAATTAGGGGGGGAAAATAAATATATTTAATGACTGACTGCTTAGTAATCAGAGCTAAACTGTACTTATTCCTTACAGGTGAAGAATGTTTTGTGTGTTATTTAGCCAACATGCAAGAAGTGCTGTTTGATAAACCTGTGAAATAAATACATGTACTTTGATTACTTTTGCATGATGACAAACCTTCCTCCTGTTATAGCTGCATTTGTGCATGATATGTGTGAGTGTTTTGCATTATGACATAATTTTAAAGCGAAAAGGGAGAAGAAAGGGACAGATAACCATAAAAACCATCTTCTACTGATACATAAACAAAGAGGAAAATTGAAGTCATAGGATTCTGAAATTCTGTGTCACTAGATGCCTCACATGATAAAGCAGAAACAAAAGAAACACCTTCATAAACGCATTTAAAAAAAAAAAGGGATATTTGTCACAGCATATTATTGAGGACCAAGAGTAACTTTAGGTATAAAGCCTGACTTTAGGGTAAGACCAATCTCTTTGGTAGTACGTGTCATCATCTGTAAGGCCGTAATCACAAGCAAGGCTGACTATCCTGTAAGAGTACTTAAATCATGAGCACTCTTTTTAAAATACTGGTGGAGGTCAAGTTTTCCACTTGACCACTCCGATCAACCCTGAGTCTGAGATGACTACAACTTTTGACTGAAATTTTAACCTAATTTTTATGTATTTCATTAGACTGAAGAGCTGTACAAAACAAATCCAACTTCTCAATTTTCTAATTCTTAAGGGATAAAAAAGGTGAAGAAAAAAACACCAGGAAATTTATTTCCCATCTTTTCTTGGCAGACCACTGTTCAAACATTCTGGTGGAGTCTGGAAATGGGAGGTTTTTCTTCCTGAAAATTTCTGGTTCCTTTCCAGACCTTCACATCTTTCATTTGATTCTTGTTGCCCTCTGACTATTTTAGCAACGCAAAAAGGAAAAAAGAAAATAAAGTCTAGTCCCTCAGTGTGAAACTGCTGTACAGGAGCGTCTCAAAGTGCGTGCTTTCTTGTGGCACATTTGTTGGGAGATATAGGCATGCATATGATACTGATACTGTGTATGAATCACAGAATCACTAGGTTGGAAAAAAACTCCAGGATCGAGTCCAACCATCCCTATCAGCCACACAGAATCATAGACTCACTAGGTTGCAAAAGACCAAGTGTCAGCTCAAGCCCTGTCCTTGTTGTATGCTGCTCAGGAAGCTGCCCTTCTTCAGCTTTTATTTCCAGTTTAATTTACTGGCCAAAGTTCCTACAGGGATTGTATTTGTCCTGATTTACACACTCTTAGCAAATCCCAGGACCTCATCTAGCCAGAAACGACACCCGAAGAGTCATTTCCTTTTCGATATAATTACTTTAATGACAATGTGTAGTATCATAAAGGTTACCCATGTAATATTGCTGTTTATTAAGCATTACAGCTCCTCAAGCATTCATACTGCTGTGATAGGCTGTACTTTTTCCCAGCTACAAGGGCCTTAGGAGTGCTCCTGCAGAACAATTAGGATTGTACTTTCCTTGAATAATAGAGCAGATGGCTGTCTCCCTTATCTTTTTGACCTCAGGTTTCCCTCATCGATAAGACCTTCCTTTTTTTTTTTTAAATTTTCATTTAACTGATATTTGTGACATATCCCAAAAGCAGTATATAATCAAGATTGGAAAAGACCTCTAAGATCATCGAGGCCAACAAGTATACTGTGTTCTTTCCTGCTATGGTAACTCAGTGATCTCAGTGATATCTTCTGCTTGTGGAGATAGAAAAAGAAACAGGAGAGAAACAAACAAAACCCTTCCCAAGCCCAGGTGATAAGAATGATGAAAATGGTTCCTAGCAGTGCCAGTACATGACAAGGCTGACTCATACCGATCCATGTAATTTACATTTTTACATCAAAATGGACATAGGCCTCTGTTTTAGTACAGAGCCATAGTTTTTCAGGTCCCCACTGGAAAATATACCTCTCCTGTGTGCTTGGTAGTGTAGACTAAATCATTGTCAAACACCCATCAAAGCTTCTCAGTTAATTTCTTAAGATGACAGCTCCACAAATCCAGCATCAACTTGATTTGAAATGTAGAGCTTTCTCCATCCTTAGGCATCCCAGTAATTTCTGCAATGCTCTTGCTAACTTGGAAGCTGACAGTTTCCATCTCCCTGCCCCTTTAGTTTATTACAAATATTTCATCAGACCAGCTGTAGTCTGCCGTGTCCTTCTTTGCTCTGAGCAAAGATGGACAAGAAAGGCTGTCAGCAGCAATGCAAAGTTGCTGTTGTGATGTTTCTCCTGGAGTAGGCAGCTGGAGAGAGTCCCTCCACTCCAGTGGCACCTAGCCCAGCCTCCAGATGGACCCATGGGGGCTTCCAGCTGATTTAATTAGTTCAGTTTTCCTTGGTTTGATGAAATAAGTTCATTGTTCCCCAATTCAACTTAATTGAGGCATTGTTACTTGATTTAACTGACTGATTGCTGCCTGACTTGATTTAATTAAGTATCGCCTGACTTGCTGAATAAGCGAGTTCCTGCTGCCAACAGCCAGCATGGCTCCTGGCTCCTAATCCATGCTGTCTGCCTCTGCCACTTCCTCAGTACCAACCTGCTCTTCTCCTGGGACCTGCTCTCTGAACTCCTCCAGCTGCATCCTCTGTTCCTTTCCTGCTTTACCATTTTGGTCCTGTAGCTCTTCCTCAACCCAAGGAACTATTCTCCCTCTCACTCTAATCCTCCTATTCCTTCTCTCTTTTTCCCTCTCTTTAGCCCTGGGCCTGCCTCCAGATTTCTTCCCAGAACTCTCACCACTGCACCTTGCTGTGGTTCCTCTAAAACTGCTCCTGAACTCCCCCAAAGGCTTCACATTTCACTTGCTTCATGTGTCCCAGATTGCCCTTCCTATAGTAGGATTTTTTGTTATCCTACTCTGCTTAGCAATCCTACATGAGCAGCAGTGCTTGTATGGTGCTCTTCTTTTTGCTTCATTTCCATTACTTGCCTGTACCTGCCTTTCTCTTCCTTTAAGAAGCCTCTCCTCATATTGCATGTTACCCAGCATCATGAAGGCTCTGTGCTCTTCTTCCTCCTTTCCCTGTCCTGGATCCATTCACCTCCTCTGAGATTTCTATGTCCGCTGTAAGGATCTTTCCTCTGATTTCTCTTAGCTCATACTCTAGCCTTTTGTTTTCACCTAAAATTCTTGCTGATGCTTTGCTCTCTGGCTCTCAGTTGAATCTCCTTGTTTTCCCGCATCTCCTTGGCTTATCCCTCTGCACGTACCTCTGTCTACATTCACCAGAAAAGTGAGTTGTAAGTATATCTTATCCTCTTTTTTTCCTGCTAGACTTCTCCACTATCCATCTGATGTCAATGCTAGGAGTACACACGCACTTCTGCAAACAGAGAATTGCTGCTTTTCAAAGTAGATGTGTCAAGTTGTAAGTCTGCATTTGTGTTAATGATTGATATAAGCCCAGGCTTCCTCTTGGCTGCTTCAGTTCAGTGCATATGGGTGAAGTCAGCTCTACCTGTACCGTCTAGTAGGCACAGGATCTTGTGTGAGAGAATAGCTCTCCTGAATAGGACCTGTTGGCCACATCATTCTTTCTGACCTTTTTATATACCCATTTTTCTCTTTTTCCTGTATTATCGAGTGCTGTGGAAGAAAGTTGAGGAAGAATTGCTTGTCTGTCCAGTGTAATCCCCATCATTCAGTTGGCCAAACTGACAGCTGGCCTCTGTATTCTTAGAACAGATGCAGGGTGTGTTGCCCCTTCTTCCTCTAGTTCTCTCTTTTCAATAATAGATCAATGTTTTCTTGAGAGAGAATGTCATTGTCTACAAAGACACCTCTCCAGCCCCCTTCCCCTCCAGCCTTTAAGGGACCTCTACTCATCCTACACTGTATGGTTGATGCTTTTCAGTTTAACTTGCAGTGAATTAACCTGTCTCTGTGTTGCTTTGCATTCATGTAAAAGCCATTGTGTTCCTAGGATATTTTTGGTCAGATCTCTCTGGTTTTCAGATGATGAACTCCATTGATTTCAAATACCTAAGAACCTTGGAAGAGTCTTTGGAAGACCTGTGTTTCTTACAATCAGGCACACAAGTTTTTTTTGTCACCAAAACCTGTTTGTTTCCTTCAGCTCCAAATTAATGTCAGTTTTTTTCTTTTTCCTGAGCCTGGATGTAATTCCCTAAGGGAGACCTGATGTGGTAGGTAAGATAGGATACGCAATTTCTGTATACTTCAGATAATGCAACCCAGTCACATTCCCACTGCTCCAACATTTGTTCTCTCCCATGTATAAGTGATCTCCTTGGAATTAATCTTTGCAGGCCCTTCACTGTTGCTTGACATTTGCTTGACTTTACAGATGATATAGATACTGGCAATCCCTCTCACATTACTGGTATCTGAAGGTATGACACCCAACCCAGTTCTCATGAAAGCTGGTGCCAAATCTCTCATAAATTATTATGAGAACAGGACTGGGCCACAGACTCTTCTTTCCATTCTCCATGACAGTAATTAACATAACATTAAAATTAGCTCTAGAATTAGCAAGTGTCAGACTCTTCTTGACATCATCTATTTTCTGTATTTGGCAAGGCATCTTTCTGAGCTGATATATGCAAAATATGGATGCTTGAGGCTTTTCATAGTGTGGAGAACATATTAAGAAAGAACGAGATGGAGACATCAGCCCTTCAGTGTACAACCAGCCTTTTGTATGTAACTTGGAGAGCTCATCCTATCACCGGGAACACTTCTGCCACCTTCCACAGTGTGCAGGCACAGTACATGGAGCATGGACAGGGGCACGGGGTGCTACTTCCCTGCTCAGTGCTTTGTGAGATAGATACTCGCCGTGATGCAGTGATGAAAGGCAGTACTCATTATGCACAGAGAGGTAGTTGAGGTCTTATTTCCCCACATAAGGAAACCTGAAGACTTTTCTTTCCTCCACTCTCCTCATCCTGTTGTTTTCCTTCCTCTCCATTTCAGATTACAAGACTGTGGTGAAGGACAGGACATTTCTCTGGGTTGCCCTTATGAGGCTCAGGATCATTGGGTGGGTGAGTGGCATCACCCCACGTATCCAGCTTGTGGGAGCTCCCCTCATGCTAAGCAGCCACACCGACAGCAGTTTTCACTAACAACTTCCCTTTCCGCCACAGTATCCTCCTAACTTTCCTTAGTAATGTCTATGCCAGATGATTTTCATAAATACAGGACACCTACTAGCATGTCAACCCGTAGTTAACATTAGTACAGAGATCTGAAAAGGCAAATCCTACATACATTGCCTTAGACATACATGTTAACAAAAAGTTCTGTTCCTCCCATGCATACTAACAGTACCATCTGCAAATATCACCACAGTATGTTCAAGAGTTGAACATTTTCCAGTTAAATCATGCTGATAAAGATCTCCTTTGACTCTGGGCAGGAATGGTTGAATACCCCTCATTTGGAAAGTATTGTTAGAATCTTCTGAAAGAAGGCCAACTTCCAAGGAGCAAGAGAAGCCTTGCTGGGGGCATCTTGTAGAGGCGATATTTCAGGGCTCCGGTTGGGGGGTTCTTTGTAGGTCATAGGAAATTAAATCAGCTTCATCTCACATTCCTCACACACACACACATGCATGCACACACATCACACCAACAGCAAAACCCAAGAAGCCCTATGCAGTCTGCTTCTTCTGAAAGAGCTGAGTAAATGCTGCTGGATACAGATAACAGCAGAATATGGGCAAAGGAGTTTAACTGCTTGTATCTGCTCCTATTTGACAGCCAATAAGAGACATGAATTTGGGAAAGAATATGTAAATACAGAGCCCTATAAATACATGAACTGCCCATTTGCCTTACTGGATTAGTCAGGCCTAGAAAATATGTATAACCATCTAATTCAGTTATTTCAGTTTCACAGTATCCAGGTATACCACCAAAAAAATGGTCTTCCTCTAAAGATCTGCCTTTTTTTTCTACTGCAATATTCTTTGCTATGAAATGTTTACAGTTTTATGCAGCTGTGCAAAGAACAGTGAGCCATATTCTGCAGAACAGAGACTCTATAAATGAAATCTTAACTGTTTGCTGATAAGGGCTTGTAGAATTTAGCCTTAGAGACACAATACATGAAGGAGCTTATGGAATTCAAAGAAAGAGCTGCAATGAGTTAGCAGCAAAGTTCCCAAATGACTTAGTTCCTTCAAATGCTTTGCTCTCTTCTTCCATGGCTTTGTATAGAAACTGCATAATTACACAGTGTCACTGCTTTCATATATATTTTCTACTGTTACATGTGTTTCAGCCATGAAAGACCACACTTTCTGCTGGCAAAAAGGATTATTATGGTTAGAGTATATTTAAGGGCCTTTGCCCCATCAGTTGTTAACTGCGGCTGCATATTCACTTCCAGATATAATTACTCATAAGAAAATAGCTTCAAATATAAGCTATTAAATGGACATTTTCACTTCATAAATGATCTTATCTAAGAAATGTTACTTAGCTTCCTATTGGAAGTGTCACAACTAATCACAATCTTCAGTGCTCCAGGTAGGATTAGCCATTTGTATAAGCAGGTATTTCTCTGTTTACACCTTCACGAAATCGAGCCCTAAATCACTTAATGGCATCAGTCTCAAGCCTTTGTGACAGAAATGCACAAAGTCACTCCTGTCTTCATATTCTTTAACATCTTTGTCTGGAGTTAAAAAATGTCTGTCTCTCTATTGGTGCAGATTGGAAACCTGAGCAGTAATTCACATTTTTCCTCATGACTTAAAGGGAACATTTCCATTCATTTGTTACCTACTCAAAAAACTTATGGGATGAAAAAGGAGCAGGGTCTCCAGGGATTTCTCAGCTCTCCCCAGATAGCTGGGCCAGGCCTCTTATGTTGTCTCTGTTTCAAGAGTGCTGGGCTCCTGAAATGTGGCAAGGACTTTTTGCCTTACTAGATGTTAGAAACAAATAAATGACGTGTTAGATTTCTCCCTTACCTCCCTTGCACCTCCCAAATGAAATGAGAGAGCAAGTAAGAGCCTTTCAAGGAAGCATTTGGTTTAACTATGAAAGGTCCACATGACCACGGTTCTGGGTGTTCTCACGTCTTTATCCTCCCTCGTCCTCTTTCTCTCCTCCCATGCATCTTGATGCTTCTCACTTGGGATGTGTCACTGCTCTTTACACCTTTTTGGCCAAGAGCAAGGGTTTTTACTTGTTCTCACAAGCATTTTGATTATCTAAGCAGTTAAACAAGCAATGGCACAATAATAATGGGTTTCCATGAGTTACTCCAAATGGATTGTGACTTTGAATTAATGATTTGCAGCAACTAAGTGCAAGATTTCTCCATGTGAGCTACTGGATTTGAACAGGAGCCATTCCCAGCACATGCTTACAGAAGCATCCTAAAAGTGTAGTGCTTTAAGAAAACATTCCTTTTGCAAACTGAGTAAATTGGAATCTGAAACATAGGTATGGGCTGAGCGGAAAGCCAGTGGCATTTTCCAGCACAAGAACTGTTGTCTGCAGCCCCAGCACTTGCCCAACTTTCATAAGACTTAAGGTATGCAAATGGAATGACTAATGAAGGTCTTGACAGACCCCTCCCCTCTTCCTCTCAGGAGAGAATGATCAAGTTGGACTGCCAGGCCCCGCAGGAAGAGAAAAGATGAAGGGATTTTCCTGGCTGTCATCCCTCTGTAATGATCCTCAGTTCCCATTAATTACAGCCACTGAGATAATCTCTCTTCCAGTGTGAGAATCCCTAGTTGGACAAGCAAGAGTAGTCAAGCCAGTCTTGTTGGAAAAGTCCCACTTAAAATCATAGCCTCTCTTTGTCTTGATCAGGTACAACTCATACTTCATGTCCTGCATGAGATCCTTCTTGAAGAGGTAAAAATTATGTCCCTCACCCCATAGGCAGTCATTACAGAAATCCCATGGCGTGTCCTCCATCCCCTGGAGCACTGTCAGAGAGAGGGTGCTGAGGTCAGTCAGTGACTATTAGCATCTTTCTGACCTGTCCACTGAGTCCATTAGTATTATCTAAGAGTTTTCATTCAGCCAACATTATTAATTTTCAGTGTCAGTGAGTGTCTCTCATCTAACACCTTCTCAGTAGAAAGGGGCGATCTCTGCTTAGCTAGTATCTCCTCTCCCATCAAACACTGCAGTCAGGATTACACCTGGGGACAGCCCACCCCATCCAAAAAACCACCACAGGCCACATTTGCACCTAACTAACTACAGGCTAATGTACCAACATGCTCCTCCTATCCCAGTGCTCTGCCAGCCCTCTCTTCTTCTCTTAACAAGCATGAAAGCATGACTAAGCAGACCCTAGCTGAGTGGGCAGAGGGTGGTCAATGCAGGATGGTCACACCCTCTGCTTTTCCTGGTTTGGCATAATGATATTATTTTCTGGAGCAGTAGGAAGGCCTGTGGAGCACCTGTGTCTCCCAAGGTATGCAGTGTCCAACTTTTTCCTGCTGCTTTGGGTGCACATCTGTGTGGTAATCTGCAGAGTGAGCATTATAGAGCTGACTCAGGTTGTAGAAAGCCTTTTTGTCTTATGACACTTAAAGGGCCCCATTGAGTCTATGCTAGACAGCTTTAGGTTACAGGAGAACCTCTTTCTTTGTCATTCAGCAAACCAGTTTGCCTCCCAAGGAAGGACTCTTGCTATTTATCCCAACCTTCATCCTAGTGATGAACGGACTCCTTCTTACTTTGTCCTGACAGTCATCCCTTTTGTAGTGTACATGAGATAATATCTTTGCAGTCTTAGAACTCAACAGTTTGTAAGGTTGGAGACAACAGGGCCTGGTCACAATTTCCAGTCTCCTAGATGTCCTGCCATCACAGGATAACCCTGCTTTCCTCTGTAGAGGAAAGATGTGAGGTGATCCTTTGGAAACTGCCTCCTGTTCTTCCTTCCTTCACCCCGTGCAGCAAAATGGTTTTCCTTCCACCATATTCTGGATCTTCTATGGCTGCAAAGGAGGAGAGATCTGCCTCTTAGCTATAAACCTAGATTTGCTTTGGTTATAGATTGTTCTCCACCTAGTGACAACAGAGCCAGAAAATTTGTTTTATATTACTGAATTCAGCTTCTCTATACAAGATTTTTGGCCACTCGTCTCAGCTGAACTGAAGAGATGGGCAAGATAGGAGACCATCAACTGAATGGGGCCACAGGAGCATCCCTGACATAAGACATGAGACAAAATATGAAAACCAAGTGAAAGGCAGACACAAAGAGGTGTTAGACTGTGCTCTGATTATCTGTGAGGTCCTCTGCTAGATGGAGAGAAAGACTAGATAAAAGGGATGGACAGGTATGAAATGAGATTAATGATTGTCATCAGCTTCACCGAAATGGACACTTATAATAATGTCTAGAAGAACTGACTCAGATTTTGGTGCTGTCTTTTAATTTAGAATTAATATATGAGTAGATTATGTGGCACATTTGCAGGATGAGTACTCACAGAATATAGATGTTGTTAGGGCAGGATAATTATTCATATTTGGTGTCAGGACAAAAGTGACATTACAGAAGGGTCTTGAATGCAAATTTAACACAATAATTCAAATGCAGAAATGAGAACAGGAGGGTTGGGTTGATCATTGTGTAAAAGGTGACTCACATCAAACTTCGTCTGCTTCACTTTTGTGTGAGTTGCTTTAAATTTAACAAAGCAAATCCTATAACAGTGGTTGTTCTCAACTACAGCAGGTGAAGGCTTCAGCTCTTGAGAAACCACCAGTCTGTTGCACAGAAAGAAGGTGTAGATAATCCCCACCAGGAATTTTAGAGTTCGCTCTTCCCTGCATCCTTATTCTGGTGTTTCCTCAGTCTCTGCAGAAAGCAAGTTCTTTGAAGACCTGTTTCTCTGTCCCACAGGGCTAATGCATTACTCCCATGTGCTCAGGATATGAAAGGGAAGCCAGGGTGTCTAGGAAGCCTTTTAACTCTTCACAGTTATAAACATTTCTGTTTAACTTCCAGAATCCCCTTTCCTTCAGGGTAAGCTGCTTTTTTTTTTTCTTTTCTACCAGTGGATGTGAGTGCTGGCCTGCTATTACTGGCACTCCCTTCCCATGGATTCATTTTTCTTGGTTCAAGAGACTCAGAATTCTTAAAAGGGAAACCTGAGATGTTTTTTGTTAAAGCCTCTTTTATTTTATGTGAGCAGAGGTGTTCTTTCTTCCAGTACATTTTCCATAACCAGAGCCCTGAGCATCATGAACTCCTTTAGCTGGTATTTCTTACTCAGCTCTGCCCTTTCTTCTGCCATAAAATAACTGCACCAATAAGAAAATAAAAGTCACTGCCTCCCTGTAAAACTAAATTACATAGTAAATTTAAAAAGCAGACAACAAAGCAGAGGTAAATAACTGCTCTTTCCCTGCCTTTATGAGAGGTGAGTCCCATGCATAAAATTCACATCCCAGATGCAAGCAGGAAGGAGTGCTGCAAGGCACAGATACCTCGAGGGTTTGTTTGTTCAGGTGTTTCTGTGATGTTTCCCAGCATGTCCCGTACCCTCTGAAGACCAACCTTATTCAACTACCTGAGACATGGGCTGCTGCAACTGCTTGAGGTTCTCACCTCCAGGAGACACACTGCCTTCTTCTGGGGCGCAGATCCTGGGCTTACACAGGCGATTGTTGAGCTAGTGACAGGACTGACATTGGTGTCACCAAAGCCCACACAACCTCTGGACTGTGCCACAAGCTGAGCAGGGGTAGAAGATCATGGAAGAGAAGGAATCAGACCACCTTGCATTTTTGCATGCCTCCTTGGCTTTGTTGTGTCACCTTAGCTCCTACTCTTCAGCACCATTGTGAATGTGTAGAAGGTCTTTCATACCATTTAGACTAATTGCACATAGGCTTGGCTTTACCATTCAGTTTCTTAGCCTAACTTCAGAGATCAAGTGTTCTTGGAGGACCCTTTGGCATGAAGCAGGAATATTATGAAGGAAAACTTTATATGAGCTACTGGTCTTAACTTAATTCAGCCTCTTCCCCCTTTACAAATTCAGGGTGATTGCTTTCTCTTTGGCATTAGCTGGGGACTGGTGGTGCTACTGAGCGTGTAACCACATGCTTTGAGACTGCTCCAGAGTGCTCACAGCTCTCTTCAACACTTCTTGTCCTGCACATCACAATCTCCTGGGGTAAAATAAAAGCCCAGTACAGAGGATCCTGATCCCTGCCGGCTTGGTAGAAAGTATGCAGAAAATGGAAGAATAGCAATACATGTCAGATGCACACAGGCTGAGAAGGTAGCAAAAGAACTTAATGAGAAAAACAAATCCTAACAAGCATGGGATACTAATTTTAAGAAGTAATTCATATATTACTTATTGCTTAAGGGCAAAATTCAAGCTGCCTAACATACTTTCCGAAGTTTGCAATGCGTGGCCTTTGTTGCACACTAAGTAGGTACTTTTTAACACTTTGCATGTCCACAAAGATGTCTCTATAACCTGTGCCACATCAGATATTCACAAGGCAACAGCATGATTTCAGGAATGTGTTTTAGTGTTGCACTGAAGGCTCCTGATGAGATCTAGTCATGCTCTCCCTCCCTGAAGGATCCAGGCTGCCATTTCCACAGTGCTGAGCAGGGACAAGGAGGAGATATATGTTAACCCCTTAATTAAGTGCTGAGATGGCAGTCACAAGTCAGGGTGCATCCAGAAGAGCCAGATAAGCAACTTTTGCAAAGAGCAGAAATTCCATTTGAATCCTACAGGGTTGTGGACAGTATCAGCCACAAGACCGAGTTTTGGTGCAGTTTTCCGTTTCCAGAGCTTGGAGAAGCCCAGGGTGATTAAATAAGTGAATCTACTATCACAGGATCATAGAATCACTAGGTTAGAAAGGACCCACTGGATTATCGAGTACAACGCTTCCTATCAGTCACTAAACCATGCCCCTCAGCATCTCGTCTTTAAATCATCAAGGAAACAGAAATTTCCATTTTTGAGGTGAGGAATGCCAGAACATGGAGAAGGCAACTTGAGTGTTCTAAAGCCAAGCAGCTACTAGCGCAGAGTCAGCAGACAGGTCTGTGACCCTCAAACCTGTGTCCTAAGATCATCTTCTCCACAAGACCACTCAGGCTTTGTCACTCTTTCTTTTTCTTTGTTCCTTAGTTACAAAAAGATGTGATTATGAATTCTGTCGCTGGTATGTGGTTGTCAGAGACCACAGCGGAGAAGGTGGGGAGGGGGCTGGAGGTGGAGATGGGAGAACACCCCACCCAGATGCCAGGTACAAGTGCAGTACCTCTTGAAAATGAGGCGTGAGGTAGCAATGAAGCAGGGTGGGTGGGGACCAGCCAGAGGGACAGGCAAGGACAAAGCACCTGCGAGCCCCTCAGGACACCATGCTCACAGGCAGAGATGGCTATAGATGATGATCATCTACTAAGTTGTTGTTTATAGCAGCTTCTCCATTGTCTCCCCAAGTTTCTAGCAGGACATCAGGTGGGTAGATGTTGTCATCAGCCATCTCCAAGGAGTATGGTAGAAGAACACAAGGACACTGAGCTGCTCTGCCCAAAGTCACAGCCACAAGAGCAGCTTGTCACAACCCAGATTCTCTTGAAGACCTCACCAACAACTTCCTTTGGAATTAGCAGGAGCTAGATGTGTGGGAGAGAAACAAATATCTTAAAAATCAAATTACCATATGAACCAAAAGGCAATGTATTCCATGAGATAGGTCTTCATATGTAGAAGTGCAAGAGAAAACAATTTTCTAACAAACAGCAGTGCATGTTTCAAAGAGCATTGTTTTTCCTTCCATTTTCAGTTCTTCTCTCTTCTTTCTTCCCCATTTTCCCCTCTAAATTTCATTTTGGTAAATATTTCTCCCTGTTGCTCAGATAACCATATCTGATTGCAGGGACTTGAAGCGTAACTGATGATGAAAGACTACCTGAGGGATACTGGAGCGCGTATGCCACAGGGGTGTGGACATAAACCCCTGAAATATGCCGGCAATATGACCAGAGTTGTTCTACCTGTAGGTTAAGTACAGATAAGGACTTGCTTGCTGGCTGCACAGGGGATTAGACCAAACCAAATCCCTTGTGCTTCTTAAAAAAACCCACAAGGACTGTTGGCTTGAGATGGGGCAGAGGCTGTGAGCTGGGAGGTTACGAGTGGGCTAAGCACCTGCCTCTTCTGACAGAAAAACTGATGACAGCTCTCTCCTGATGGTTTGGCCCCAGCCAGGAGGGTAGGAAGAGAGGGTACCAGCCAAGAGAAGGCTTTTTGCTCCAGGTGGGCTGCATCAGGTCCTCCTGTGCACCTCTGCCTTTTCTTCGCAAGCTCCAGAGTCACTTAAAGTGCATGGTCCTTGGTGGGCAGTGAGATGGGGTGAGGTGGCAGGCAGTGGCAGCAGTGGCCACCCCCCAACACCAGCCAACCCTTCAAGGGGATTTACATAAAAGCAGTTGAAGGTGTCTGTTGAGGGTATTGGCAGTGAGGCACAGGAAGAGGAGATGACTAATGGTCCTGGACTGGCCTGGTTAACACCAGGGCGGCTTCACTACATGCTGCCCCAGTGGGTCCCTGCAGCATCAGTGCACAAGAGAGTAGTTCTTGCTGCACCGGGATGCTAGTGGGAATTTCTCCTCCCCTTCACGTGTGGCAAGGTCTTGGGTGTTGCATAGGAAAGAAATAACTGGAAAATAACACTATACCACTGCACCATGAGAACTGGTGCTTCTTGCACAGCAGCTTCATATGGAACCATCTGAAAATGATTTACAAGTGCCAAGCAATTCACAAGGCACAGTCATGCAATGCTGTTCATGGGTTTGTAGGATTTTAGAAGTGTTGGCTCATGATTCCGTCTTTGAAAAGTCAGGGCTGCTTTGGTCACCAGGAGTTATGTGAAAATCTCTGCAAACAGCACAAGAAATCAGATGTCAAATCAAACCCGGGCCCCATACTACATTTATAACCCTGTGGATCATGGATAGAAGAAACAAGAAGTCATCTTAAAGTAGCCTCATGCTCTAATAAAAAGAACTAATAATAAAAAACCCTTAATAACAACTAATAAAAAAATGTTCTTGACAATAAAAACTTGCATGATTTCTGCAGCAGACTTCTAATTGTTTGATGCCCCTGAGCTGGCAGCACTGGAGAGGTGCCAGGGTGTGTACATTCGCACAGCTCCTCAGCACAACCTGGGAAGTGTCTGTCCTGCCCCACACCCAGCTGGAGGTGGACAGGCACCCGTGGAGAGCATCCTTCAGTGGATGGCGTGTAGGTTTGAGAGTCTCAGGCATTAAAGGGAATTCCTCGTGGAACGCTATGGTCATAGGCATATTGCTTTTAACACTTTAAATCTGTATAAAGTTTAATACCTCAACCTTTGGCTCTATCTCTGGTATTAATGCAGCTGCTAGTGAAATGACATAGTAGCATGTTTAAGCTTTCCTTGCTATTAAGCAGGACAGGAACAGTAGTTTTCTGCAGGATTGTAAGTGCCCTTACACTGCCAGTACACTGCAGACTATATCAGCTCTCCATCAGGTGTTACAATGGCATGAGACAATTGCTCTTTTGCTTCAGGTTTATTGACCCATTTTTAATGCTGAAATTCTTTGCAGCAAGGCTGTTGCTTGGGCCGTACAGCAGGATTGCATCAGGTGTCCACTGACAGTAGTGACATGGAAGAGTGCAGGGCTGATCCACAAGACAAATGAGAACGGAGCTTTGCTCCACTTGGGGAACAGTGTTGGTGGATATGGGTAGGAAAAGAAGAATTTTTGCATCAAGTGTGGGACTGAGGCCTTGGCTGTAGCTTGTGACCAGCAGGAAACACAAAGCTCCTGGCTCAGGGATGGAGTGAGAGCAGAGGGTGATTCACAGCCCAGCCCAGGCTTCTCTCTGTGCTGGCCACAAGTGTTGGGCAGCAGATTTCAGGGAGGAGGAGGAGGAGGACTACGCCACTCATCATCCACTCCCTGCCCTCCACCCATTTGTTCTCTGCTCATCTAAACAGGGATGAAAATAACAGCATGCAAGAGCAAGGGCAATAGGTGCAGGTAGCCTGAGGGGGAAGGTCTGCATGCGCTGGAGTTCAGCTGGGATCACCAGGAAGCCTGGTATGGGTCATCCTGGCACGGCAGAAAATTGGTCTGAGAAGGGCTGGGACAAGATAAGTGTTATCTTTGTTCCTCCAGCACAGAAGTGAGTGTCAATTTGGTGTGACTTAATATGTGGTCTGAATAAGTTAACTGGAGTGCTGGGTTCTGATCTGGACATGGACAAAGTGAGGAGCATTCAAGGAGCATAACAGTCAGGAGAAATATAGACTAAGGGATTCAAAATGGAAAACTAGGGAAAGTGGCTCATTTAGTTCAAGAAAAGGATATTAAGAACGAAGACAGAAACAATCATCCAACACATAAAACCTTCTTAAGGAGGTGATCATTTTATATTATTTGCAGAGACAAAGACATGAAGAAATCAGCTTTATTTCTGCAACAAAGAGTTCTTTGATTGGCTACCAAGGAACACTTCCAAGATGTACAAGGAAAGGAGCATGGGGAGACATTGGAGAATCCCTCTGCAGAGAGACTTTTTCAGAAGTCCTTGGACAAAACTCCCCGTGATGTTTCCAGATGCTGAGGGTGCCTGCAGGTGGGGGTCCAGCAGGGCTCCCTGCCAGGTGGGGGATGCCTCTGTGCAGGGAGGGGACAACGGTCCCACCGGGTCCCTTCCTGGCTTACATTTCATCACCTGAACAACAGCATTAAGTATTCTTGGCAAGAGTCATAACTTGGCTTGACCAAGAATTTGATAAGATCCATAAAGCTAAACATGGATTATTGTGCTATAAGAAAGTGTTGAACACTAGGTATGATCCACTTTCTATGATCTAAACTACGTTAATTCTCTAAGCGCAATTCATAACATGTCTGGAGCCGAATTTTTCCAGCTACTTATAGACAATACTAGGAGATACTGTTTTAATTTTGCTGAGCCAGACAGAGATAATACCCCCAGGAAACAGTTTATGTCTGTAAAATTTTAAAAAGGATAGTATAGGTTGCTAAGTGGTAATGATTCACAAAACCTAAATACTTAAACAAAAGAAGTGATTAATTCAGGACATTCTTTACATATCACCTCTATAATCTTTTCAGCTGTAGTGACTTATGTACCTCCATCTCACAACATACTCTCTTTTGTTTGTCTTACAACCGATTCTTTTAATCTATGGGGATTTTTCAAATTTGCATCACTAGTTTACCCAGCCTCTGCCTGCTGCAGCCATGCTCACTCTGTGGAATAATTCCCATGGGCCTGTCCCACAAAAGATAGGACACATTTGCACTTAGACATCAAAAAAAGGCTCAAAGAAGGTTTCGTTCCATGTACCAGTGTCTGTTCAACATAGGTGTCTTAACCACATCTCCATTTGCCATCATCCATGGAGGCAGCTACCTGTTCTTTGTTAACTCCTGCTGCTGCCTGGCAGTATTTTGCCCTGTGCCTTACATGAAAACCTTGCAGACGGGAAGCTGGAAATCCAAGGTGGCAAAAGCAATGTTTGCAGGGTGAAGGAGAGTGTTGTCATTAATTTAAATATAACTGCTGTTTATACTGTGTTACCTGCAGTTACCAAGATCAGGTCTTCCACAGAAATACACTCTCAGCCTCAAAATGCCAAATCTTTGCTCATGCAAATGGCAAACACAGGAGCTCCACAGCTCCTTGGCTGCCATTAGCACTTCATAGAATCATAGAATCACAAGGTTGGAAAAGACCCATCAGATCATCCAGTCCAGCCATTCCTATCAATCACTAAACCATGCCCCTCAGCACCTCGTCTACTCATCCCTTAAACACCTCCACAGAAGGGGAATCAACCACCTCCCTGGGCAGCCTCTGCCAGTGCCCAATGACCCTTTCTGTGAAAAAGTTTTTCCTAATGTTCAGCCTAAACCTGCCTTGGAGGAGCTTGAGGCCATTCCCTCTTGTCCTGTCCCCTGGCACTTGGGAGAAGAGCCCAGCTCCCTCCTCTCCATAACTTCCTTTCAGGTAGTTGTAGAGAGCAATGAGGTCTCCCCTCAACCTCCTCTTCTCCAGGCTAAACATCCCCAGCTCTCTCAGCTGTTCATCATGAGGCCTGTTCTCCAGCCCCCTCACCTCACATTGCTCTTGGCCCCAAACAGTGGCCCAAAGGTTTGCTAGTTCTTGGAAAAGTGCAATCACATCATTTTTTTAATGACAGTGTTATAATTTGAGTGTCTGAGTGATTTATTACTTTCCCCTTAAGGTGCTGCATCTTTACGTAGATGCCTCCAGCAAGGAGTGAGCACTGCCAGCCTATGGTAACCTGAGCTCTCTGCCCAGCTATTTGGGGCAGCCAGATCTTCCTTGCACACTGCTGCCTTTAAACTGATGTGAATCCACTGACAACTCCTTTCACCAGTGCTTCTTTCAGTACTGACTGCTGTCATATCCCTAAGGAAGCATTGAGGTGACCCTCCATAAAATCAAGGAAATACAGTAAAACCCGTCAGTCGATACCTCTTTGCACTCTACATGGTTTAGGAAATATTTCCTCATGTTTTGGAGGCCTTTTCCCACTGATTGTATAGCCATGTCCTGCTCTGGAGCTGTTTTCCTCTTTTGTTCTCAACTCTGTCACAGCCTCAGTGTTGACTGCTCCCTCCTGACAGGCTCCCTGGTTATTTCAACACACCAGTGCTTATGTTGGGATGAATTGTACAGTTCAATCCTTCATCTGAGTGCTCCTTCCACACTCTGTCGCTTCACAACTTTTGTTTCCTTGTGATGAGTGTTATTGGCCTACATTCCTGTGCCTTGACTTTACTTCCCATGTCCTTCATGATTTCCTCTTTCTAAAAGGTATGAATCATAGAATCATAGAATCATAGAACAACCAAGTTGGAAGAGACCCATGGGATCTTCTAGTCCAACCATTCCTATCAAACGCTAAACCAAGTCCCTCAAGACCTCATCCACCCGTGCCTTAAACACCTCCAGGGAAGGGGAATCAACCACCTCCCTGGGCAGCCTATTCCAATGCCCAATGACCCTCTGTGTGAAAAACTCTTGGTGATTTCTTCATGTCTTTGTTCAATGGTGATGTCTCAGTAGCCGTGGCTTATTCATACCTTTCTGGGAATGACTTTATTGTATTGCTTGACTAGCTTTACCATGTTTGCTTACACCTTTCTGTGAAGTCCATCATTGTGCTATCTTGGATTGCAGAGAGGCTTCAGGAGATGTTATAGAAGCCTTCCAGTATTTAAAAGTTGCCGGTAGGAAATCTGGGGAGGAGCTTTTTATCAGGGAGTGCAGTGACAGGATGAGAGGAATAGTTTTTAGCTGAAAGAGAGTGGATTTAGATTAGGTATTAAAAATAATTGTTTTATTGTGAGAGTGGTGAGGTGCTGGGACAGGTTGCCCAGGGAAGCTGTGGCTGCCCCATCCCTGGAGGTGTCCAAGGCCAGGCTGGATGAAGCTTTGAGCAACCTGACCTAGGGGAAGGCATTCTTGCCCATGGCAGAGAGATTGGAACTGGATGATCTTAAGATCCCTTCCAATTCAAACTGTTCTATAAAAAAATTTCAAAAAACAACTATCCTCCTGTGGTTTACTGTGAACTTTTCTTTTATGTTTTTTTTTTTTTACAATCACCTGAAATGCCAGCAAAATATCTCTTTGGAAATGACCATCTCAGATCTACCCTTTACTTATTGTGATCAAATGTCACCCCACCTTTTTCTTTGTCTTCCTCTTGGTCTCTTTATTAGATAAACTAATTGTTGGCTGCATGAGCATTGGGTGTATGCTTAAATTAAGCATTAGGTAATGCTGTATATTTTAATTGTTTTTAATTTGCATGCTTATAGGGATCAAGGGTTTCTGATTTGTACTAACTATATCTGCATCATCAAGAGATTTATATCTAACCTTCCCTAAAAGAACTCAAAGACCTGTGGGCATGGTTCAGAGACTGGTGGGAATGGTTGGACTCGATGATCCGGTGGGTCTCTTCCAACCTGGTGATTCTATGATTCTATGATTCTGTGTAACTGCTCTAAACAGCTCGTTCAGTTGCTTAGCTTACACCTAGAAAGCCTTTTCTAAAAAACCTAAGCTGTGGATCAAATTCTCTTGACACTTCTATTTTCACCTAGGATGAACTTCGTACAATCTTGTAAAAGGTTGAAAAAATATTTTTAATCTATTTCATAAGCAGTGAGTCCAAGAGTATAGATAAGTCTGTGAAGGTGGTCTCCATGCCCACAAGAAGGAACAAAGGTCCCGAGCAAGTGGACAGTTAAAGTAATTGTCAGTTAAAATAATTGTCAGTTAAAATCATGGGCATTAGAAGGAGGAGATGTGGAAGTATAAGCGGGAGCTGATAAATCTGCCTGGCTTATTACTGTCTTAGGGCCATGGGGGTTTGGTCCCCAGTCAGTCTTTTCTAACTTGTCACACTCAGGGCTGAGACTGTGGCTGTCTACAACCTCTGCCGAGGTGTCACACTTAGATGAGGCTCCTGTGCAGCATTTGCAGCAGTTCCCTTTGCCATCTCCAATCCTCTTTCCCTGAGAGGGTGGATGACCCAGGTGGTCGGTGACCTCCCTCCACTGAGAGCTGCACCCAGTGGAAAAGTGGGAATGCAAAGTTGCAGCTGAGCAGTGAGTGGGTGGCTGGAAAATTAAGGACACTGCGAGGGATCCTGAAACAAGCATAGATTAAAAAACCCAAAGAAAGAGGGGGTAATAGGGCAGGAACTCTATAAGACTGCAAATGCAGAAAAAGACCTGCTAGAAGAAAGTACCCTGGGTATGAACGAATGGCAGAAAGAAACAATGAGAATGGGCTAGTACTGTTGCCCATCTTCGTGGCAGAGGGAGATGCTGACGTGGACCTGAGGATGACCCAGTGCAGCCTTCCTCCCTCCCAGGCTGCACTCAGGGTGTTATTAAACCCCATTCTGCCTATTAGATTATTGCCAAAGGTGAGAACATATCGTCATAAAATTCTCCCTAATAAATCCGCCTTAATTAAGTCAGCTTGCAATTTAGTTGTGGAGACTGTACTTTCCCCACCCAGCTACTGTGATTTTCCCAGGTATGCAAGCTGAGGATTTTGACCAAGGATGGAATTTGTGCAACTGTAGCTGGTTCCATAGCCAGACTGAGAAAAGCACTGAGAAAAGTAGAAGCCCATGCTGAGCATTTCATTATTTCCTCACAAAAGGAATTGTAAAATGGAAGAGGCATCATGGATTTGCTAAAAGTAGGGTTTTTCCCCACAGAAAATTGCAGGATATACCACAAAAAAAAGCATTTTAAAGTAACAAAAAGAGCAGGGAATCCCTAAGAAACTCCTGTTTTGGAAGGATGTTATTTACTGAACAGGCTTGGAAATCAGCAAATATATATCTCATGGCTGGAGAAGATGAAGAAAGAACATGAAGTGAGAGCTGGAGGGAACAGGGGCTCAGAGGAGCTTCATCAGTAAGAGTGATGAAAGTGAGGACCGTGTGCAGTAGCCTGGTATGTCCACCATGTGCCACATGTAGTAGGGTCTCTGCTGCTCAGGGAGGACATAGGGAGCTAAAAAGGCAACTAACAGAGCCAGGGGGTGGAAGAGTTGTCCTGGGAGCCTAATATACCACATTACAGGAACCATGCTCACCACCAGAGTCCTACTACTTCTACCCTGAAGCCTTGTAGTATAAAAAGGACTTCTGCCAACAGCTTTGTTTTAACTCACAGAGCAGCTGATCACCAATGATCTCAGCAGGCACTGGCCTGACAGGCAAACACTGAGTCAGCTGTAAAAGAGGGAGCAGCTTCATCTTGGATCATATAATGAGATTAAACTGGAGAAGCTGAACATCACTGTCAACAGAGAGGGTTAGGAAAAGGCTGCGTTTGGCTCTCCACTGCTAGCAGGACCAGCAGGAGGAACGTGAATCCAGCACTGTGCTACAGGGAAATGATCAAAACAGGCCTTTAAGACATGAGCCGTGATCATGCAGTGTCCGGATAGCCAGAGGTTGGCATTTGAATCCCATATATTGAGCCAAAAACCCCAATCAGTAGTCACCATAAACTCAGTTTGCCTATAGATGCTGGAGTGGAAGGTTCATACAACATCTGGGTAGCATTTAATCCCCATGTGTAGCTGTGAAACAAAAGATGATGGAGACCTTATAGCGACCTTCCAGTACCTGAAGGGGGCTACAAGAAAGCTGGGGGGGATTGTTTACAAAGGTTTGTAGCGATAGGACTAGGGGCAATGGGTATAAACTGGAGAGGGGCAGATTTAAACTAGACATGAAGAGGAATTTCTTCACTTACGAGAGTGAGTTGGCACAGACTGCCCAGAGAAGCTGTGGCTGCCCCATCCCTGGAGGTGTTCAGGGCTAGGTTGGATGGGGTCTTGGGCAGCCTGATCTAGTGGGAAGTGTCTCTGACCATCACAGAGGGGTTGGAACTAAATGATATTTAAGGCACCTTCCAACCCAAACTATTCTATGATATTATGATGCTCTAAGCAGCAGAGAAACATCAGTTTTAAAGAACAGGGTCATCAGAAGGGACTAAAAAGAAACTGAGGTGGATGGTAAATGGTGACTGGACAATTCAAAGGAAGATTTTAAAAGAAAAAGGATAAAGAAGAAATCTAACAAAGTGCAATATATAACCATATGGCTACAGAAGCTTGGAAATCATGCCAAGGATCAAAGGGCTGGGAAATACACAGTCCTGCCTGCTTCCCTCAGAGAAACTTCTGAGAAAGTACTCAGAGAAATGTACCCAAAGAAGAAGAGTTATGAGAAGCAATGAAAGTAAAGCAGCTCCAGTGCCATAATTGAAAATAAGGTCACTGAGGGTTACCAAAAGTAAGAGTCAGCTATGGACATAACACTAAACAAACCAGCCTTCCCATGGTAGATGAGTTTTATTCAGTTCTGGTCTTCGTGCTTTCCCACTATAAACAAGGTGATCATGTATTGTTCTAGAAATCTCTCAACACTGCCTTAATTAAGGAGCTTCCAAATTATCTCTATTGTTTATGGCATAATACTCATAAATCATGACCATGGTCATATTCAAGCCCTTCTCATAGTGGGGTGGTGATCTAGTGGTGATCACCTCTGCCCTTTAATATAGGTTTGTGAGCCTTTGATATGACCACTTGTAGAAACAGGTCTTGGCAAAAGAGCTTTACACTGCCGACAAGATAAATATTTGTCTCATATTGAGTTCTTGAGCTTTCCTCACACTGAAGTAATGCCATCGGATCAGTAGCAGCTGGTTGTAACCTGTACTAGGGAAAATCAGACAGGCTGCAGCAGGGATCATAGAACAAAGAGCCTGGACAGCACTGGGGCAGATGGGCTTAGCTTTTGCTGGTAAATTATCTTGGAAGGAAAAAATTGATTTTACAGGTGAATAGCCTGAGCTTGTTAGCCTGGCAGTCAGGTGAATGAGGGTGAGCTGTTAACATCTGTTCCTATCTGTGCAACAGGCTGTGGCTGGGCTTCCTATGAGCTGGGCAAACTGGCCTAATATAGAATCATAGAATCACCAGGTTGGAAGAGACTCGCCAGATCATCAAGTCCAACCATTCCTATCAAACACTAAACCATGCCCCTTAGCACCTCGTCCACCCATCCCTTAAACACCTCCAGGGAAGGGGAATCAACCACCTCCCTGGGCAGCCTGTTCCAGTGCCCAATGACCGCTTCTGTGAAAAATTTTTTCCTAATGTCCAGCCTAAACCTCCCCTGGCAGAGCTTGAGGCCATTCCTTCTTGTCCTGTCCCCTGTCACTTGGAAGAAGAGGCAAACTCTCAAAATTCCTTTGCTACAGAAACAGGGCATCAAACCAAGTAGGATGCCAACACAGACTGATCTAGTCTAAGAAATGGAACAAACCCCAGAATTGTGGTTAAGGCTACCCTCGTTGCAGATTTACTGACCTGCATTGGCATGACAAGGAGCTGAGTGTTGGAGGGAAGTCCTTTTGTTGACATTCACCAAACTCATCTGCAGGTTACAGGAGAGGTGGTAGCTGGAGGTTACACTTTCTTTTGCTCTGCATATGCTCAGGTTTGCTAACAGGGTGGACATGGCAGTAGGTTACCTGAGGCTACAGGCAGCAACCACTGTCTGGCCAGTCACCACAGCAAGTTTTATTGCAGGAGACTTGAAACCAAATCTCTAGGCAGATGCAGGAGGCACTGTCCACACACTGTACCAGGGCAATACTAACAAACATGTACCTCACTTTTACTGATCATTAAATACAATTTGCATTAATCCCAACCTAGTTTTTTCATATGAACTATTCAGATACTAAGATCAGCCTAAATCATAAGCTCAGGTTATTACTTAATTAAATGTTTTTATTTCTACTAACATAAATCTTATCTACATCTTGTTAGAAAATGTATATTTTCCTTTGTTGTCATATCCTTATTTTTAATAGCTTTTGTTTTGTAAACCACAGACCAGAGAAGTATGATGTTGTGTTGCACCAACTGAAGCTTTACTCAGACTATAAAAACTGATCAGACTACAGAAGTCACCCTTTACTGATATAGATTTTGATGGGGGGAGTGAGGGAAGATGATGCTTGTAATTAACTTTCTTTCCTAAAAAAAAGAACAAAAGCAACTGCAAGAGATGTTTCTGGTTTACAGACTTAGATGATGTGAATTCATGCTGCTCCATAGCTTCTGTGATCAGATAAGGCACAGGCGCTGCCTATACAGTTAAATTGCCTGGTTATGCAATTGGCTATTCCCACTACCCCATGGGTTTGAAATGCACAATTACATCTTTGCATTAGTGCATTGGTTTGAAATGACACCGATGAGTAACATCAGAAAATCTGTTTTTGTGATCATAAGGTGCCCTGCAATGTGGAAATCTCAGTGCTTCTTGGTTTGCCACCTTGGTATTATAGCAGTAATTCCAATAATTTGTTTTCAACTGCACAGAAATACTTCCTGTACTCAGAACTCAGTAGACAGATTGCACCCCATTAAGTTTTTAAGTAGAGCTTAAAAACCGAATACAAGCTTCCACGGCAACACAGTTGGGAGTAAAGCTGACAGGTAGATTTGCTGTACCAGTGGTGCTGCTGCTGCGTGCAGGAGCAACACACACATTATGAACTGGGCTACATGGAAATTGCCACAGTTTTCACTGAGGCAGCTGCTGGAGTGAAGCACAAGGCAATGGTGAACCCTTCCCACTGGCAGTGCCAGTTTTAATTTATGTATAAATGATTGCTCGACAAGATAAAGAAAAGAAAAACACCAAAAAAAAAGATTTCTCTTTAAGAACCAGTTACATCCAGGTACTTCCCAGGTTCTCCTGGCTAAATGACAACCTCCTTTTTTCAGTAATACCAGAGTGCCAGCGAGGATTTTCCAGCCTCATCACTCTCTCCCTGAGCTCCAAACAAATGCCTCCATTGTATTCCTTAGAAGTATCTATTATCTGTTAAAGCTGACCAAGAACAAGCAACTGTGGCTTCATATGGAAAGTATGCGCTGTTACGATACTGGAAAAATCAGTGCAAGGCCTGATGTTAAAATTTAAACACATCATTCATGCAAAAGAACATTTTCACAATATTTTATATTACAGTTTTCTGTTGGAAAGCATTTCTGCTTATTGTGCCAACACGGAGGTGCTGGACCCATAGGGAGGACTTGAACAGTACGTTAACACTGTTGCAGTCAGCATCAAGGCTTAGACTAAACAGACCAAATATTGGATTTAGAACAACTTTACAGCTCTGTTTCATAGAATCTTTTAAAAAAGCTGAGTTCAGCTTCTGCACAAAGCTTTCCTCTATCCATATGTAAGTCTGAGCTCTTGACCTTTCCATGTGAGGCTACAATTTACTCATAGAAAAAGGAAAAAAAGTTTCTGGGTGATTCTGCATGTTATACAGCTTCACTTCTTGCAAATACAGGTCTGAAATCCAAGTAGCTGAAAGAAATCTACAAAGCCACATGTTAAAATCTCCATTTCATTCCAGGCCTAAGAAGAAATCTCATACACACTAAATGGCATTTTATTCCAAGCATCTCTCTATGTCAATGTTTGGCAAAGGGCAATCCAACCTTGCTGAAGGAACAAAAATCATCAGAGAAAAAGGGAAAACTATGGAGGATGTGCAACCCAATGGAGCATTTCTTTGAATATACGTTAAGGAAACAAGTGATGCTGCTTTCTAGCAAACTAGAAAACAAAGCAGTTTGATATACTTCAAAAGCCCACTGAATTTCGTGGACCTTACCAACAGCTCTCCTTGAACTCCGCTCTGCTCCCACAGGAGTGTTGCAGGCTTTTCCTCACAGCCAGAAGGACATTGGACCAATTTTTCATGAGTTGTTTAGAAAAAAACTGTCAGTCCAGCTCCATTTGTTCATGGATTTGTTCCATTTGTTCAATTGTTGTTGGAGCCATGTTGTTGGAGGATGTTGAAACCATCCTGAGAGCGTTGCACAACCACCTATCAGCCTGAGCAAACTGGAGCTTCAGGGCAAATTCTGGGGGTCAAACATCCAAGGTTGCTGTGTTTTGCCTCAGAAGGGGACTCTAGCATCTTTTTTTACCCCTAATTCTTATGAAACTATTGATGTGACAGCATTTAGTATTTAAATCGCTGGTTTCTTTTCAGACCTCCCATTTATATAAGAAGCAAGTGGTCTGTGTAGCCACAGCTCTGTGCCTTTCAGCATCACACACAGCAGTGGAGGACACAGCTACGGACTCTTCCCAATGGATGGCTTTGTATGGACACAGTGTTAAAGAATCAACTTTTCCTAGTGGTCTGCTCCTAGTACACGCTGTAAGTAATATTTAAGCCTTCATGAGTATTAAGACATGCAGGTAAATCTTGCCGTTTGAATATGCACTTGTAGGATTAAATGCACATATTCAAATGAATATATCACATTTAAGCTCCTGTCTCTCTGCTATACCCTATCATAAAAAATTAGTATTTACTAATACTATGATGTGAGCCAGCAATGTGCACTAGCAGCCCAGAAGGCCAACGCTCTCCTGGGCTGCATCAGAAGAAGTGTGGCCAGCAGGGCGAGGAATGTGATTCTCCCCCTCTACTCCACCCTTCTGAGACTCTACCTGGAGTTTTGTGTCCAGTTCTGGAATTCTGAAGATAAGAAGGATATGGAACTGTTGAAGTGGATCCAGAGGGCTATGAAGATGATCAGTGGGCTGGAGCACCTCTGCTATGAGAACAGGCAGAGAGCTGGCGTTGCTCAACCTGGAGAAGAGAAGGTTCTGAGGAGACTTTATAGTGACCTTCCAGTACCTGAAGGGGGATGCAAGAGAGCTGGGGAAGGACTTTTTACGAGGGCATGGAGTGATAGGACAGGGGGAATGGTTTTAAATTGGAGGGGGAAGACTTAGACTAGACTTTAGGAAGAAATTTTTCACACTGAGGGTGGTCAGACACTGGCACAGGTTGCCCAGGGAAATTGTTGCTGCCCCATCCCTGGAGGTGTTCAAGGTCAGGTAGGATGGGGCCTTGGGCAGCCTGGTCTGGTGGGAGGTGTCCCTGCCCAGGGCAGGGGGGTTTGAACTGGATGGTCGTTAAGGTCCCTTCCAACCCAAACCACTCTGAGATCCTTTAAAGTTTCGGCTATATTCAATAGTCAATTGCCTTTCCAAAAGAAAGTTCTACAATAAAAAAAAAACAAGCTCAGAGAGCAGAAGAAAGTTCTACCTGCTAAATAACTATAAGAAATAGCAGTCAATGGGTAGCTCTCTAGGGGTGTGCAATAATCTGCATTGAACTCTAAATTACACGCTGAAGGGAGGAATTCCTTTCTCTTTCTGAAGTCACAGAAAAGAACAGAAAAAAATGCTTGGCTTTGTGCAGACCAAACATACTCATTTATACTTACACTAACCAGATCAAAATTAATTTGTGAAACATTCCCTTTGGGCCTGGTAGGCCATTGAAAGCAAAAGACCATTTATTTTTTTCGACCAACGCTTACATTAATTGCTAGGTGCACATTTGCAGGGCTGCTCCTCTCATGCAGGGCTCCTGTCCTCTGCATCTCTGCCACAGCAGGGGAACCACAGTTACATATTCACAAAGATCTTTCTGTCACTCCACACTAAGGCAATGCAATGGTAGCATTTCTCATCTTTCTTTTGAGAAACTGAGACTGACAATGACATCACTGTGTCTCAAAGTGATTTTCTCTGTTTTTATAGCAAGTACCACAAGCACCATCTTGCTTCTATAATTAAGTTCATTGTTTTCCTAAAAGATGGTCTAGATAGGATAGTCCAATTTCTTAATACTGTTTCAATTAGATAATATGTTAGTCAGGAAATACTCACATTTTAACTTTCAACTATTGTCATGAACAATAAATTCACATGGCTTCTTTTCAAGCTGCAAACTACTTTGATTACACTCAGAGATTTAGCAGAGATACTGGACTTACCTCAGTGGAGCAGGTGAGTATTTCCCTGCATCTGCCCTCTCTTCATATCTCACATATAATAGGTGACTTGATTTCCTATAGCATTAAATCAAAGTCTTTGGTATGAAAACGTTCGACTCTTCTTCCAATAAGCAGCAGTAACTAATAACAAAAATAAAGAAAATAGTAAGCATCAAACTGGTAAAACAAAGAAAATCACAGTGCAAAAAAGAGGGGACAAGACCAGCTCCCACAGCCTCATGATCTTGGGAGCTTCCCCTATCACTTGTCCCATGTCTTTCTTGTACAAGGAGCCCTCGGCTGGGCACAGGATTCAGACACAGTCTAACAACTGATCAGTACAGGGAATTAATAGTGAGCAGGGTACAGGTTTCTGGGATGAGGACAGTCCATCTCATTCCTTTAGTTACCTTTTCCTAATGCTTTCCAGGTCCATTTACTAACTAATATTTTTGTGTGCTTGCAAATACCAGATAAAATATACTCTTTGTTGGTTGTGAACCTGCGCAGGAACTGCTCTATGCCAGGGCTCATGGAGGAGCTGCTCACCACACAGATGTGCTCTGGCAATCTCCCCCTAGTACTTTTCTCCCCCTAGAAAGCCATTCCCTCCCTCATGGCAAGGCCCCACGTCTGCAGCAACTGGCCACCAACACATCAACTGTAGGGGAGTGCTCTTTACTTCTTGTCTGTTTGTCTATTTACACCTAATTATTCTACCAGGACACAGGTTTCTAAAGACCAATTATGTGGTGCTACCACGTAGATTAGAGATTGGTGGGAATGGTTGGACTTGATGATCCGGTGGGTCTCTTCTAACCTGGTGATTCTATGATTCATTATGGTATCACACTGGACCACAGAAGTTAATAGCTTCCTCATTAAAATATTTTATTCACAAGCAAGTAATAAAGACAGAGGCAAATATTTGATGACATGATTTAGTTTTAAAATATCTCAGAATAAACAGAAGCAATGCAAGCTGATTAGTTATGACAATGTCATATACTCATAGAAAAACAGGGCTAATCTTGACAGTAATTGGAACCTTCCACGGCTTTGTCTGAAATATAAAAATGTATACAACGCGAGGAAATGGCCCCATAATCAGTTTATCATTGCTTAATAAGGCATCAGATGTGAGAACTGACCTCCCCAACTTCAGATGTCTAAATGCAGGTTGAGGCAGTTGCCGTGACACCAAAAAGCAGAAGAAACCTAACAATTTTAGGTCTATATTGGGATAAATAAATAGAGCATCAATTTTTCCTTTCTCTCCACTGACAATAAAGGAGTACAGGACAAAGTCAGCTTTATGTCTCCCACCCCATGTTTCACATCTAGAGACAATGTTCTTGGCTCACCACCATGAAGATTCATCTTAACATCTCTTTTATTGTGACCCAAGCAGAAATAGGCATTGCTATGTTCACACAGACATTTCTGCTGTTCAGCTCAAAATGGCAACTAATTAAGTTTCAGTAACTTGTTTGTGTGCTACACCCTTGGTAAAAAAAAAAGATTTGAAATACCCCTGAGCTGAGCATTTGCAAAGTGGCAGCTTAACACTCCTGCATCTGTGCTGTTACTGAAGCTACATGACCAGTTTGCACAAATTCAGAAACGCTAACCTCAAGCAGTGTGGGCGCAATTCATTGTTTCAAGTAATCCTTACTAGCTGCATAACAATAAAGGTTCCTGCCCCAAAGTTCCAAGATCAAAGTCCAACTATATTACAGAGTACATATGTCCATTTAACATGTGCTTTGCCTGCAACATGCTGGGGATACTATTTCCAGGTGTATACTCTGCCCGTACACTGATGTTGTGTCTCCTATAGGAAGGGCAGCAGAAAAGCAGATAGTTGGGGTCCTTTCAGTTGCCTAAGTCCTAAAGAAGCACTCCTTCCCTCAGATAATATATAAACCAGACATCACAGAATCACAGAACAACCAGGTTGGAAGGGACCCATCGGATCTTCTAGTCCAACCATTCCTATCTAACACTAAACCAAGTCCATCAATACCTCATCCACCCGTGTCTTAAACACCTCCAGGGAAGGTCACTCAACCACCTCCCTGGGCAGCCTATTCCAATGCCCAATGACCCTCTGTGTGAAAAACCTCCTCCTAATCTCCAGCCTAAATCTCCCCTGGCGGAGCTTGAGGCCATTCCCTCTCGTCCTGTTCCCTGTCACTTGGGAGAAGAGGCCAGCTACCTCCTCTCTACAACCTCTAACATGGCAACGGAGGAGTCAATTGGCTTCTCAAGATGACTCAGACAGTCATCAGGTAGCCTGGGAGAGAGAGTCCAGACCAATCTACTACACCACACTATCTCCCAAACTACCTATTAAATCAAAATCTCATATTTCTCATAGACAAATCTTAAAATGGGGCACGTATTTATGCAGCAATGCCAATGACCAGCATCAAACATCTGACTTAAGCTGGGGGCAAAGCCATGGGTATCAAGTGTATAGTCTTGAAGACCACGTAGGTCTCTGGTAAGTCTTAACAGAATGAGACGTAAGGGATGAGGAGGGAATTCTGCTCTTTTTACTCACATTTAGAACATCATATAGGTACCTAAGTGCCAAAGGGAGAGAAAGAAGGAGTAGTTCTTTCCCCTACACCATAGAACAGTTACAGAGCTAAGCTGAAGTGACTCTTATTGCTGCTGAGGTCTCAGCTCACCAGCCAGTGAATCTACTCTTCACTTAACACAAGCTTCTCCTATCTACGGTCAGTGCTTTACACTTTAACCTCACTGCCACAGTGATTGGTGGGTGAGGGCTTATTTTCTCCAGTGACAAACAGCTGATGTTTGCCCATTTCAGATCCCTGCATAAGCAAATATTGTTCAAGTGCTGAATTCCTAAGCAAGCTGAAAAATGCATTATTTAAAAAATGATTGTGTTCCAGCATTGTGCAATATTAATATTGCTAAAGCTACTTAATGCTTACATATCTAGTGCTCATATATAATAATCTGATAAATCTTAACTGAACTTTTTAACAACTGTTTCCAGTTATTCCTGAATTACATCACGACAAATTTGGACCAAATGTTTCATTGGTCTCTATATTTGCGCATATTGCTGGTTGTACATTCAGTATTTTCTTCTACATGACCAAAAAATTCCACTTTTTATGAAGATCTGCTCTTCATTTGGTCTCTCCTGTCGGCCAAGTTGCACATCAGTCAGATTTCATTTTTTTTTTCATTTTGGCAAGGCCGGCGAGACATTTATCTCTCCATTCTCTCCTGGCATCCAGGACTTTGGGAACAACTGGAATTTTTTCAGACATTGCCTGAAACAGAAAATTTAACATGATTAAATCTCACGTTCTGAGTAAGAAGTTTCTCACCAGCGTTTTTATCCTGCTCTCCTTGTGTCAGACCAAGCAACCATACACACAAACTAATTTAGCCCATCACAAACAATAGGCCACTCAGTAATTCTTGATATGTGTGACTGGAAATGAGCTGTCTGTACAAGAAGAAAAGTGCTCCCATGTGGAGAAGGTTGTCCTGAATGTGGCTACAGAAACATCAAAGCATCAGCCTCCTCTCTTGGTTTGCCCCACACAGCCACTGTCTATTCAATTTGAGAATAACCATTTATTAAATAGGAAGGAGGCAACCTGGCCATTTATGTGGTTAAAAATATGATCTAAACCTAATTCCTGTGCGTATTTAAAGATATGATCTCTCTTCTGGCTCCTAATAAATTTAATGAGGGATACCATGTCTATGAAAAACCTTTTGTCTTAGGAGTGCCAGCTACTGAAATGACAGGGGAAGACATACAACAAACCCATAATTATAATTTCTGTTGTTTAATGGAATACGGGAGAGAGAAAGTACGGCACTATTTGAAGACACACAGGCAGACATCTGAACAACTTGGCGTGCAAAAATGATAATTAAAGCAAAATGAAAAAACCCCAAGAGGTATTTCTGAGTGCGTTATCAAAGTTGTCTTACAAGTGTCAGTTAAACATATCAGTGAAAGGAGAACAAGAGGTAGTAAGATCTGGTCAGCTAGTACTAGTAACCGATTTTTCTTTGAAAGTAAAAAAACTGTTTTGAGAGCGCAGATAGAGATCACAGGGCCATCTTTGCCGAAATAGCACCTGAGGTCTTAGGTTTAAAAGGCAAGAGTTGAGAAACCAGGTAAAACCTGGACCCGCTACCAATGACTGGCCAGTTGCAGTCATTCCAGAAAAAAAGATCAGAGGAGGGATAGAGGAGTAAGATAAAAATGTTTAATGTTTTACTCTAAAGAGTAAACCTATATTGCAAACTCATCTTTGGCATTGAAGACCAAAGATAACAGAGAGACACAGAAACAGAGGTTGAAGTGGAATCCAGTTTTCCATAAAGAAATCCAAACTGCTTCATGCTGATTAAAAGCTTCCAATTGTGAATAACTCTACAATTATTATTGATTGTTATTATAAGCAGTCTATATTGTTTAAGCATAAAACAATCTTTTTCCTTTTTAACAAAGCTGATGTTGACATTATATAAATAAAACAAACAAAGAAAGGAATAAAAATGACAGAGAATTTCCACACAGGAAACTAATCTGATGCATAATCAACAACAAATAAATACATACATGTGTTCTTTTTGTGTAAAGTATATAGAACCAAGAAAAACAACACTCAGAAGGAAAAAGCTACAGGATTTATGAAGGAAGATGGAGAAGAAGGAAGACACGGGGAGAAAAGTCATGTAGGAAAGGAAGCTTTGAGATGTGCACATTATGGTAGAGGACACGGGACAGAAGTGGTAAGAAATAGTGTGGAGGATTTCATGTCAATAAACCAGAGATGTTAGCAGTTGGCTCCTCCATCTAGCAATGGTATTATTCAGATGCCAGATCACCTTCCCTTGATGGATGTCAAAGTGCTTTGAAAAGGGATGTGCATTCTGTACTGATTTTTTTATTTATAGTACACACTCACATATGAAATACAAACTACGGATACCTCTATCAGTAAACTGAAATGGTACAAATTTTAAAATGTTATAAAAGTTAGTGTTCTACTTTTCTGAATGTCATTGCATGTGTCACCTCTATATTTACCTGACTGATTTTCTGCTCAACTTCACCTGAAAATCCTGGAACTGGTCCAAAGGTGTTCAGAACAAGACTCATACCTTCACGGTATCTTTCACAATAGTTTGTAAAACCTAAAAAGAAGAGTGAAAAATTATATTTCATCAGAAATTCCTACTTAAGTTCATCAAGGCTGCCTGTGCTTAAGGACTGCCTTAAATCAGAGTCCAAAAAAAAGGTGGCTCTTATTCTTAAGACATCCAATTGTCATCAAGGAAAAATTAATTCTATCCACCACATTTCCATCGAGGTTCATGGAGAAATTATTCAGGACATACCTTCTTTGCAAAACCAATTAAATTTACATATCAGCAGGCAATGCTATGTTTGGGATGTAGTACAATGCCATGGATGTACTCATGCTTTGCTCCTTGAGACCAAGAAGCTTCAATCAGAGTCCACCTCTCCTTCTGTTTCATATATGTCAGATCAGCTGAAGCATTCCTGTTATTATTTCTGTTTATTGACCTAGAGTTTATTGAGGACAACAAAGCTCAGAGGGAAACGGTCAAAGGTGTGGAGACCCAGATGGCCTCCAGTGAATGAGGAAGGCTTAAGGAGGAACAGGTGGGTCCTGCAGATCAACACCTTGTCTTGCAAATGCAGTTAGTGATAGGGATTTCACTTTTATAACCTCAGGATGCACTTTGACAGCTAAGCACTGCTGAGGGCAGATGGATGCATCAGAAAAAGTGGACAAAAAGCATCTTTGCTAAAAACCTTGCCAATCTGATGAGATAACCTTATATTACTAACACTGGAAAAGTGAGACTGCAACCAAGAGCAAGAACAGTCCATCCTGATATTCAGGAATATGAGTACATGCACCAAGACGCTGGCTTGGATGAGCTCCAGTGCAAAACGGCACCATACAGGAGGGACAGGTCGTAAAGGAGAAATTTAAAAACACTGTCTAGGCATGCAGAGACCATGTCAGAAAAGGCAAAGCTTGGCTCCAGTTGAGACTTGCAGGGATGTCAAGGGCAAGAAGAAGAACTTCTACTGTTACACTAGTAAGAGAAGACTCAATGAGGAAAGTGTAGAACCGTTGCAGAATGGGTGGGTGATTTACTGTCAGGAGAAACAAGTGGAGTTACTCATTGCTTTCTTTGCTTCTGTCTTCATTGACAAGGTCTCCTATGCCTCTGTGCTTAGAGGCAGGGTTCAAGGAGGAGAAGAGCTATCAGCAGCAGATCATCTAGCCAGTGACCATCTGCAAGAACCCACCCGAGACCATGGGATGAGACAGACTGTATCCAAGGATATGAGAAAAAAAGGCCCATGCCCTTGCAAGGCTGCTTGGAATTGTATTTTAAAAATAATGCCAGCCAATGCATCAATGTCATCATTTGAGATCTCCAGATGACTAAAGGCAAATATTACACCTTTATTCAGAAAAGCTCATAAGAACAATCCAGGGTACTATAGGCCAATAAATCTCACTTCTGTCCCAAGAAAATCAAAGAGCACATCCTCCTGAAGCAAATTCCTGGGCACAAGAATAAGAAGAAAGTGATTGTGACAGTCGGTATGTAGTCACCAACGGATACGCTGTGGTGTAAATCACGTGACTGACCTTGTTGCCTTCTGTGATAAAAGCATCAGAGTTGTGGAAAATAGGAAAGAAGTGGATATTATTTACCTAAGATTCAGAAGGGCATTCAACACTGCCTCCCATGATATTCTTTAATCAAAGTTAGAACATTAAGGGCAGCAAGCTGAACATGAGCCAAGGGTGCCTTGGCAGCACAGAGGGCCAACAACACCCAGGGCTGTGTTAACAGCAGAGCCAGTCGATTGAAAGAAGTTATTAATCCTCTTTATTTAGCACTCATTAGACTGCACTGAGAATACTGCATTCTGTTTGGGATCCCCCAGTACAAGGAGGACATCGACGAAATGGAGCAACTTCAACAGAAGCCACAGAAATTGTGGGGGCCGGAGCATTTGCCCTTTGAGGGCAGCCTGGAGAAGATACAGCTTTGAGGGGGACCTAACAGCAGATCCCCTATGCCTATGGTCACCGAGCAGACAAAGCTGGGCTCTTTACAGTTGTTGCAAGGCAGGAGTTCAAGAAACAACATGAAATGAGAGGTTCAGACTGAACTTCTCATTGTCTCATCCACCCACAAAATGCAGGAAATGTAAGTGGGGTGGCCTGACTACCACACAAAAGAATGCCACTCAGGTCATGAATCCTTAAGTAGTCTCCTTCCTGAACAGCTTGTAGACAGTTCCCTGGAATGCAATTTTGTGTGATATCAAAACCATAGAAGTTACACATGTCAAACCCTAAATGGCTGAGGTTGAAAAGTGGGTGAAGGAACGGAAAACACTGACTACTGGCAACTATGAATCATAAACTACAACACTCAGAATATTCAACATACCTGAAATTGCTTAAGTATGGGGTTTTCAAAATGGTCTTTGAGGTCAGTAAGAGTATGGAGAACACCTTTGTTTCTGGACCAAAGACAGAAGAACTTTCAAAGGACAAATGCTCAAGGAAGTATTATACTACTTTTAAGAAATTAGCAGTCTTAACTCATGATGACCATCAGATAAACAATTGGAAGGACAGTCGGAGAACACATTCATTGTGTGACAGCAATATGGAGAGAGTAATCAATGCTCTTAAAAAATGGACTAGAAACACTTTCCAGATTAGAAGCAAGGAGGCTGTGAGAAACACAGCAACCTTGTTAAATATCTTGGACCTATATTTGGTGCCAAGAGTGTGTCAATCAGCATTTGGTCAGCCTGTTTCCTTGTTTTATCTGCCTATGGAGCATATGTTTTCCTAGAAACTCTCTGGCATGTTCTGGTCTTCTCCAGCACAAAAAGGGATGTCAGCTGGTTGTAGAGGTATACCGGTGCTCTAATTACACGGACATTTAGTATTTTGCTCATTTTTCTTTTGCTCAACACACAGCCAGAAACAACCAAATTGCCTAGCGGGCTGAAAACATCACTGGTATGAAGAGAAGTTCATGAAGAGACGCATTACTGTGAGATGTGGAAGAGGCTGTGATATAATTTTATCTCTTAACTGAAGAAATAAGTAGAGATCATCCTTCTCCATAAACACTCTGGAAAGGACTGCTGGTTATCAAGTTTATTGATTATACCCTGTCATTAGCATAAGCGCTTGCCTGTTACATCTTAACAGCTGGGCTCGCAGACTTCGGCACCTGAAGCCAACACAGATCAGCCTACAGGGCATACACTGTCCACATGAGAGTTCTTGGAAACCCAAGACAATTCTGGATGAGACTCAAGCACCAAACACAAGATGACAATATTTACATTTCACCTTGCTCACAGGAGCTTTTTCTTCTAACAGTGAAGAGTCTGAGCAGAAAACCTGTCCCTTTACCTGCAATAACAGAGAAAGTTCCCACATGTAGAAGTAGAAATGGCTGAGGCTAATAAGTGCAGAACTAGGTGGACTTGGGTACATCTTGCTAATTTTCAGCTGCTGGTAGCAGCTGTTTCCAGCTGGACAATCACAAAATCAAATACAGCAATTCATTCAAATGTGGCAATTCAGACAAATCCACATGAGCAATTGGCGACAGAAAGAATGGTGAACAGAGCAGTGCCAGCTACCAGTTATTCTGGTGCTTATTCTGCTGACATAGGTCTGACACCTAGGCCATTGCTGAATAGTTTGGGTTCCGTATTTTTCCAAAAGTCAAGAGGAACCTCTCAACCACCTGGTAAGCTTATGTAATAATACCAGACATCTGAGTAGTTTTGGTTCCGGTACAGTCAGGAGAATGTAGAAGACAAGACTGCATACCAGAAATCTTTTTCACGATCCTCAGTCTAAAGAGGCAACATTAGTATCTCAGGAAAGCTGAATGCTTGGATGTGGCTGATCTATTGACCTGATGAATGTGAACTCCTGAGCTGGAGATGGCCTTCAAAGCTCACTCAGCTGGCTAGTCCTGGAAACTGAGTTCCTACCGGCAGCTCACCTACAGCCTGAATGAATAAGAACAATTTATGGGTGGGTGTAGCTCACCAATGCAACAGAGACATGCCAAGTGCAGGTTGAGCAATGCAATTCACACACCGCATGCAGTGTATGAATGAAAAGAAGACTTATGCAAAGTCAGCAAAATAAGAAAAGATAAAAAGAAAAGCTAGAGGTCTAGAGAACAGCAGCATTAGTACAGATGATCTCAATATTGTGACTGAAGCAGCAACATGCAAGTATGTATGGTACACGCCAAGTAGAGAGCGGACACTGCAAAGTCTTTAGTCTCAAATGAAGGAAATACACCAAATGTTTGAAAACATACATCATCTCACTCAAAGATTAAAAAAACATAACTTCAAAATAGCTAACTCAAGGCAGCACTCCCAGTCTAAAATGTCAGTGCAGACTAGTGCAATCTTCAACTTGGTTTAAGTAATCAAGATCAAACCTACACTGCCAGTTTCAAGAAGGCACTTGAGCAATGGGGAACAGTGCTGGAAAAATCACTTTGTTTTTCAACTGTAAACTCAAAAGTGGCAAATATTTGACTCCAGGCCTTTAGGCTTAGGAGTCTGTCGGTTCAAAGGTCAGGACAATAGCAAAGGTGGATGAGAAAAGCACTTGACTGGAGCATAGGGACAAGAAGACGGAAAATAAATACAACAGAATTCCTTTAATCCTTGTTGATACTGCCCAGGGAGTGGATTAAGCTGGAAGAATTAGCATCTGTAAACATTTTGAGACAAACAAGGCAGCACCTAGAAGCTGAAAACACAGGAAGGAGATGGCAAATGGGGCTGTAAAAACAATCACCGTTTCTCCTTGCATCTAGTCATTGTTTCTCGAACTGGAGAAAATCAACTCACAGCACAGGAATGACGACACCTTCCTCTTGCATATGTGGTTTGTTGTCTCCCTGTCTAAAACACCATTCCTTGCACATTCACCTCATCAGTGTCGGAGGCAAAGGGCTGTGGGAGAAAGGAGATGTTGCAGCAGGCACCTAAGAATCATAGAATGATTTGGGTTGGAAGGGACCTCAAAGCTCATCCAATTCCAGCTCCTCTGCCATGGGCAGGGACACCTTGCACCAGACCAGGCTGGTCAAGGCCCCATCCAACCTGGCCTTGAACACCTCCAGGCAGGAGGCAATCTGTGCCAGTGCCTCACCACCCTCCTTGTTAAGAATTTCTTCCTAATGTCTAATCTAAATCTTCCCCCTTCCAATTTAAAGCCATTCCTCCTGGTTCTACCTCTACATGCCCTTGTCAAGAAGTCTCTCCCCGGCTTTCTTGTAAGCTCCTTTCAGGTACAGGAAGGCTGCTCTAAGGTCTCAGAGTCTTCTCTTCTCCGGGCCCAACTCTCTCAGCCTGTCCTCATAGCAGAGGTCTTCCAGCCTTTTGATCATCTTCACAGTCCTCCTCTGGACCTTTCATGCTTCATGGAGAAGCATGAATACCAAAGAGAAATACCTCTAGGGGAGATAAAAGTTTCCTGAATCTTCTTTCCGTCATGTGTGATTATGATGGCGACTGGAAGAGGAGGAGTAACAAAATGTTCTAAGGGAGTATTTGACACAGGATTATAGAGGTTAAAAGGGGAACACTCCATCTTCCTTGAAGGTCCCAAACCCACTCAGCGTTTCTGACTTGTACAGCATAATTACAGAAATACATATCACCAGCTACACATGGACATTGATTCAAGGCTCTTCAGCTGCCCATATGTATCTAGGAAATGCAAGGCTCTTTACACGACTATCAAAGGAAGAGCAGGTTACTGCTAATTTAGCTTCAGTGAGAGTCCAAGAAGATTCCAAAATAGCTAATGAACTGACCCCTAAGAATTTGTTAACATAAATATACTTCAGGTCTTCAGGTTCTTACCCAAAGGACTTGCACTGGTGTGGGGTGAACAGGAATATCAGTCAGTTCACAGAACAGAATCACAGAATCACAGAACAACCAGGTTGGAAGGGACCCATCGGATCTTCTAGTCCAACCATTCCTATCCAACACTAAACCAAGTCCCTCAAGACCTCATCCACCCGTGTCTTAAACACCTCCAGGGAAGGTGAATCAACCACATCCCTGGGCAGCCTATTCCAATGCCCAATGACCCTCTGCGTGAAAAACCTCCTCCTAATCTCCAGCCTAAACAGAATCACAGTTGCTTCTAGTGCCTTCATCAAGACGAACAGGGCATTGATGAAGGGAAAGGAACTCAAGACCAGTATTTAGCATTGAAGCACACATAAAATGCTTCACTGTCCTGAGAAGACCTCTTCACAGAGGAAGTTCATAAACATGAAAGCAATGAGAGACATAGGAAAAAAGAAGGGAGAACATGACAGTAGAAAATGTAGTACATTCATGCGTTACACTATGTGAGCATCTTCAACTATTTTAGCTTCTTCTATGCTCGGTCTCATTCCTTCCTCTTTGTAGACAGACAGCAGGCACGAGGCCTAAAGGATGCAGGCAAACTTGGTAAACCAGTCTGGCAAGGACACTCCACATGGGGCAAAACAAGGAAGGCACTGAGCTATTTGTTGGAGAAACCAGAGATATGAGTTAGTGTTACTGGCAAGGACAGGGAACATGCCTGTTAATATTGATGATACTGAGTATTAACTTGATGACTTTGATGAGCGGCATAGTAAGATACTGTAATGACTCAAAAAGAGTAGGCGAGATGGTCAAGCCACTGATGCAATAGCATCAACAATTTCAAAGGATTGGGGTGGGGTTGATTTTAGCAGGTAAAACCTAAGAGGAGGCTGTACTTGGCAAGACTGATAAAGAACATGGATGAGAAAAGAAAAGAAGGGGCATATTGCAGGACCATCATGGAGGAATCTGTCAAAGTCAGGTTATGTTCAGAGAAAAAAAAAAGTCCCAGTCTCTTCATTTTGCTGATAGAGGGATTACTCATCCAGACATTACAGCTCCAAGGGGAACTTTCAAAATGTAATCCTGTCTTCAAGACAACAAGGATGCATTTGAGCACACATTCATGCTTTCAGTTAAGGTGTGAATTCACAGGCCACTTGCTATTCTACATTAATTCCCATATGAATTCACTCAGACTGTAGTTGCATGAATACTTTCAACTACCCTAAGACAGTGGTAGCACCAGAAGAAATTTTATTCTCACTGACCCTCTGTTACTATCTCAACAGCAATGCAAAAATGTTTGTGCAGGACTGCCGTGATCTGGATCAAAAATTAAACTGAGTTAATATGAACCATTTTGTTAGGTCAGTTTGAAATCAGAGTTTAATTCCTCAGTCTGAGCCAGTTGGAGATCATAAAAGTTCTTTCATTAGTATAAGGGAGGAAGATGCACCAAGGTGCATTCTTTAGGACATATCTATAATGACTTAGGAAATACATCATTAAGAATTCCTGTACAAAGTCACATATTCCTTTCAGAAGGTGGAGGGAAACACTTTCCACCGAAGAGCCCATAGAAAGAAACTGGTGCACAGCAGCCATTATGCTGAAAAATTCACACCTTCACTTACTGCACACAAACTTTTTCATACAGAAAAGCTACGCAGACTGATAGAGGTGAACAGCAGTTCTAGGAGGACTTAAAAACTGCTTTCTTCAGCCTACTGGCAAGTGAATTGAATGTGTGTAAATGCATATGAAGTAATTGATGCGTTTATGAAAAAAAGGTTTTGTATGATTATGTACTAGTGAGATGAAATATCACAGTGGTACCCTCACACAAGTACTCATTATTTAAGTTGACATATTTCATTATCCTAAAACATAACATGTGGGCTGGACAGAAACAGAAGCAACCTTCCTTTTAAGGTAGTAAAATCTATTACTAACTTAACTTAGAGATCCTATCATCTTCTGCTTACTAGCTTTTGGTACAAAAGCTCCTGAACTGGGTTAAAGCTTGGTTTGCTCCCTATATGGTAGCATTAAATCAGCAGCAATAGCAATGAAACTAATCTCTGCTTTTGAAACAGCCAGCATGCCTGTCTACAGTATTTGTTAAAAACACGCCTGGCTATGTTTAGCCTAGCCAGACAGGAAAAAAATTCCTTCCTTTTAACTACAGCTTGTGATTTCTACCCACTCTTTTCCATCTTACATTTTGTCTTTTACATGCAGCACATCATTCTGTTCCTATAATCCAAAACAGACTCATTCAGCAGGTGCTTCCAAGAGGAGTGAACATTCCCACATCTGGTAACAGAAACACAATTTTGACTATGAAGACTCATTTCTAGCTTACAGGATATTTGCACTTATATTATAGGGACTATAAATCAGCTCCAATTTCGACACTAGAGTATGATCCTGGAACAGTGTTGTTATAAATGCAGGGGAGAAAATAGCAAGAAAGATCCTTCAGCCTCTCTCATCCAGTTCTTCTGCTAATATTAGCAGTGTAGATGCAAATTAGAGCTCACCAAATAACCCTCTAGTAAACTAACTGATCTGAGACAGCCAATTGTGAGACATATGTGAAGATCTTCTGCTGCAAACATGTGAAACATCACATATGATAGTAAACAAGTAAAATTAGTCCAGTGAAGACTGCTGCTCCTTGTAAAAGTCTTAACAGCATTTTTTGCAATGCTGCCATGTGAAATCATAAGATGACAGACTCAGAAGACAGAGCTTACTGAAACTGAAAGCAATATTAATTTTATTTACTGAAATAAAAAATCAACATTTTAATATTATGCAATTTGGATGTGCTTTTTTTCTCTGCCAAAGAGGTTTCCTTCCTGTCTGTCGCAATTCAATTCTCAAACTGCTGTTGCTGCTTCTGTTCCTTTTAGTGAGTTGATGCTGTCATTTTACTCCATGTTCAAGGCTGTTGACTCACTGTCATGTATTCAAAATTCCTAATATTTATGCATGGATTAACTCATAATCTGAAGTGGCCTGGATAATAGCTTTTGATAGGACCATTCATGAACATGGATGAAAGGACATAAGAACTAACACAGGAAAGCTGGCATTGGCACATAAGTTCATGGGAAGGTCCTGATGCACACGTCCCACAGGGAAAGATATAACACCTATCATTAGAATAATATTCTTTATTCTAAACCAAACAGAAATATCACATCACCTTACTAAAAAGAAAAAGCTTCACCATCTTCCACAACCTCTCACAAATAATACTATGTTTCTCTCTCATGCCTTCTGAATCCCCACCATCCTTCCTCAGTGATTAACAGAGAGTTTAAGACTGTGAGTAATTAATACTTTATGGCTGTAAAGAAAGGCAGCTGCTATGAAGCTGGTTAAGGGGCTAGACAGGCTAACAAACAGGACAGAGAGGGGACAGACACTGCTAATACAATGCATCAGAGTGGGGTGTCCTGGGCAATCAAGAGGACATCCATGCTATTCCATAATAGCTGAAGCAACACTGGGCAAGCAAAGGGAAGTTTGCACTGGTACAGAACTATGACCATGAGCCATCATGTGTCTCAACATCAGTAATTTTGATTTGAACTGTCTCTGAGGAGAGCAACAGCCTGAGTCAGCCTGCCTGCACGCAAACAGGAGCAGCTCTGGACTTGGAGACAATGCATCTGCAAGACTGGGAATGAAGCAATACTCATGACCCAAGTTACTGAACAAGCCAATAAGGTGCTTTTGTGTAAGCATTCCAGTCTACAAGAATACCTACTATGTTTACCTTAAGGTTATTTTTAATTGAGAATATTATAAAATGTTAAAATAACAAGTATAGTTTAGTTTTTTATTTTGCAAGCCCACCACAAGACTACTCTTCCATTTTATCAGTTTCCTGGATCATATTTCATAATTTTTCTTTCTCTGATCTGGAATACTAAAATTCCTAGCAGAAGATAGCATTATATCTAGCAGCTGGATAATCTCTGCCATGAACACCAGTTGCATGTGTTACCTGAAACTGGTTTGAAATGGGAAATGTCAGAAATTATTTTTATAACAAGGACTACTTCCTGATGGGAGGAAGGACGCTAAGCTGGATCATGATGGAACATGAAATGCCAAGGAAAAGCATCAAAATCAACCCAGATGACTTAAACGATTCCGTTCATCTCAAGTAAACATTGTTTTACAATCAAGGACTCTAAAACATGGACTTTAAAAATTATTCACAAGTATGATGTGATCTCTAAAACATACATTTTTTTTTGCATTAACAAGCATTTTATTTTATGTTTTAGTAGAGGCAGTTCAGCATGTTACTCTGACAGAAGACCCTGTGCATGAAGTGTTCCTGCAAAGGATGGCACAGCAGCTTAGTGGAGTGGTGGGGACAGGACTGGACAACCCTGGCCTACAAGATTCCAGGTAGATTGCTGTGCTTAAGGCTAGTGCTACGTGCATCTGTACTGTTCTATGTAAAGAATGCATTTGGTTTATATTAAGTAAGTCTAAAATCACTACCTGGGACTGGAATCTACTAGATATTAATTAATCAGAAGAGAGAAAATTTTAAGAAGGCACCTTTAGAGAACAGATGCTGTTTTTCTAACAATGCACAAAAGCAAATACTTTGTGACATTTAATTTACTGATCTACAAACAAACTGACAAGCTGAAAGACTGGCAGAAGATCCACAATTCCACATTCATGTCAAAATTGCTTAGTCAGCCTTAGAAGACAAGTTTCTAACCAGTAACTAAACAACAAGTAGACATAAAATAACTCTTCTAATTGTGCACTGATATTTTATTGTCTTGGTTTCTTATTTTTATTTTATTATTGTATTATTAGGCATTGCAGCCATGTAAAACATCCAGTAACGGAGCAGGGGCCTACCACATCATGGACCATACAAAACCAAAATAAAGACATAGCCCATAATATAAAGAGCTAAAAATGTCGAAGTTTACATGTTTTGTTAAATTAATTGCTCAAACCTTTGTAACACTGATTCATAGTATTTAACTTATTTCACGCAATTCACTTTATTTAGCTGAGATTCAAGTGTACTATTCCAAAAACGTCTAAAAATCTGTCTTGATGATGCAAGTCAGATGTCAAACTGTTACCTGACTGCTTTGTCAAGTGCACTTTATACACACAATATTTTGCAGACAGAAGCAGTTTTGCTTCATTCAGGATTTAAGCCAGCTTAAAGCAAGTGAGCTCCAGCGATATTTACAACAAGCCTTTGCTACAAATTCGGGGGGGGGGGGGGGCAAAAAAACCAGCACTCATTTATGGAAAGTGAATTTCGGTTGACATTGGATTATTAAATGAACCTTTTCAACACTTTCTTTTCCTGACACTCATACAATCCTGAACTATGGGCACAGCAGTGTTTACAGAGCACTGTGACAAATCTTGGGAAAAATTAAGTAAACAGCTAGCATTTCAATGACTTGTTGTCTTTCATCTCATTACTTAAAACAGAATAGTCAACATCCTTTTCCTTCCATCTGACCTCAAGTTCTAGATAAATCTTCCTTTTCTTATCATTACAGTAAAGAAAGATGAGTCATAATTGCAGCAATCCTAACCTGGGTATTTATATAACATTTCCAGAGCCCTGTGCAATGTAATATAATGTTCATATACACATAACTTTAAACTACTTACCTTCTGCATTAAGGTGCATGGTTTCGAGGGGTCCAATAAATGCGTATCGCATTCCCAGTCCCTCAGACATCACAAGGTCTAGATCAGTAGGAGATATTACTCCTCCCTAAGTAGCAAAAGTAGAATAGAAAGGAAGATTTGTGGTTGGTTTTTTGGCTGGTTGTTTGGTTTTAATGCAAAATTGCACGCTTTTTGTATATAATTGAAAAATTAAAGTAGCAATAAAAACTAAGGCTAGAAACATCGGTTAGCTTGCAAACAGAAACACAACTCTTTGCCAGAAATGTCCATCTATTATGCAAGACTTCCTATGATTCAGTATAAGCACTCAAACACTTCTCTAAGTTTGCTGTATTACATAATCCAAATACACTTTGATATATTTTGACAGTACAACATATACTATATGTAGACACCAGCTTGCCTGATACTTATTACTTAAAATAATTCATGTACTAAATCTAAACTGAGCTGTTTATGTTAACCAATATACTTTTTCTCAGAAACTGAGAATTGGAGAACACAGAGTAACTGTGACAGTCTCAACAACACACGACCAGAAGAGTTGTATCAAGTCCAAGTACTATACCAGCTCTTTGAATACAGAGTTTTGGCTAAATCTTACATATTCCTCCATAATCTCTTAGGTCTGGATTTTTAGGCAGTTGCAACTGGTAAAACAGGTGTGCAGCAACAGATACTATTCCTGAGGCCACCTGCAAAAAAGTCCTGGGACTAAACGTGCAGGCAATGCAGCTGCCACACCCTCTCACAAAACTCACTGAACATTCAACCTACCCAGCCTCAACCTGCCCAGGTGCTCAAGTTCATTGCCAGCCTCACATCACAAAGCTTGGCCAGGATACAGACCATGCAAAATGAAGCATTTCTCCTGTTAAAAGTTGAGCACTGCTGTTCCACCCACAAGGTAGCACTTGCAAGAAAGCCAACATCCCCATCAGGTTAGGGCAAGCACAGGAAGGCTTGTAAAAAAAATAAATTGAGTTACAGTTCATTACCTTAATAGATTTACCTGAGAAGAAAAATATTTATCATACAAGGTTGTTTTTCATCTACTAGAGAGACAGGAATTAACTAAGACCTGTTCTAACCACTTCCATCAGATAAAGCTTGGCTTCAATAACTTGTCTTCTTTATTCCCAGAGACATAAAAACATTTCCTTCTGGTTAAGAAGATGGAAGAGATGCTCAGCCACGTCTAATTTGTCTTCTCCCCAGCCCTGAGATGCTCTCCCCACTCAGTTATCTCTTACTCCACAAGCCCCTTTGAGCTGTGGAATACAAGTAGGGATACTCATCTGCTTGGCCAAGGACCCATCTTTTTCTGTTAAATTTCTCTCTTGCAGGGCCCAGTCTGAATGCTTCTTCATATCACACAGTGATCAGCTAGAGTTACAGGCACGCAAGACAGATCTCCTGACCTGCCACAGACAGTGCCATCTGATCTAGACATCTTGACTCCCTTAATAATCACTAGGGAGAAAAAAACAAATCAGCATCCTAACGCAGGCATCTAGAATAAGTAAGATTAGTTGTGTCCTACAAGGGCCTGATTCTCCTCACTGACTGAAAGAAGAGTAAGGAGCTTGGATGTCAATGTCTACATTATAGAAATCCCATCTTAAGTGATCTGAATCCCACTCAGTGTCTTCCTGTGTTCATCAACTGCATCATCGACTATTACTTTAAAAGAAAATTACAAGTCAAGGATCAACATAACTTCTACAGTTGGCCACAGACATGAGTGTCATCACCTGAGGCTTAAAGAGAGCCTTTTATAAGAATCAGCCTCAAGTCTCCATCTGTTAGAAGCGCTGCTCCTTTCAAAAGAAAGCCTGACTGAACCCCTGTTGCAGGTGGCTTTTTGAACTCTATCTTGAAAAGTGAACAATAACATTATTATTAAGATCTATGTACCATATATGGAACATTCAGTTCTAGTAATAATGTAATTAGACATAAAATGGCAGGGATAAGGAAGCACTATTTTCTTCAACTTAAAGGTAAGGCATAGGCATGGTAAAATAACTCCTCCAGAGGCAGACAGGAAGATCTGCATAAAGACAGGACTAAATGAAAACCTAGACAGCGTTCAGACCACAGACCAGCACCATTGCAACCAACCCAGGCATCATATGTTTTGTGAAAGTTTTTTTTTTTCCCCTGACACGGCAACACAACTTCTCTGAACGACATCAGCAAAGTCAACAAAAGCGCTCTTCTGTTGGGAGTGCTTCATCCAAACAATAGGTTATGCTGGTAAAGCTGCGCTTGGTGAGTGGGTTTCTTTTTTATCCTGGTTAACATGGATTTGTGACAAAAGATTAATCACAAGTTCCAGACAAGCCTTTGGATCACAGCAGCAGTTAAAAACTGTAAACATAATATTAATGAGTTAATAGGCTCTTGAAACACTTTGGAATCATTGCACATTAATTTTCAAATTAAAAACTGATTTATTCATCTTGATACCATAGGGCTCAGCTTTGGTACTGACATTTGAAGACTAGGTAGCCTCAGAATCGGCAGATGAGTGTTTTGTTCTTGGCCTTTTGCTATAGCTGTAATTTTATGGTTACAGCTGCTAAAAGGTAAAAATTGCTGCTACCAGAAGGAAAACATGACACATGCCTCCAGCTGAGGGATATATTATCCTACACAAGTGAGTTCAGTTTCTCCTTGTCACAGACCCTTCTTAAAGAAAAGCCTTTTACTTTTTCTCTTCAGAACTTAAAAACACATAAATGAGAGATGAGTTAAACCAGGGAATAATCCTACTCCCATTTATGTCAAGGAGACTGTAAGTCAGTGGAATGAATCAGCAGGGTGGGTGCAAGGTCAGCAAGGTTTCTTCCACAAGGATCAGTGTTTATGCTAAGAAGTAAACAAGAAAGAGTTCCAACCCAGTTTCATTAAGCCTAGGTGTGAAACAATCTTCTCAAGTGGATTTTTCATCCTCTTCATCCTGGGCAACCCTTCTCGTAAGCCTTCCCCTCAAGCACTTGTCAGAGGGAAAAGGAAGTGTGTCACAGCTCACCAGAAGCTTTCACAGCTACAGAATTAAGAACTCAATTTAAAATGAATTCCAGCAAAATCTTCAGTCACCTCAATAGCCAGTCAAACTTCAAGATCTAGACCTGCTCAGAATGCTCCACACTTCTTATGACACCAAAATCTCATCTTCCCAGAGATTTTAATCCCCTGTGATGCCACAGTATTGTCCTAATGCGCCTCTGGTATTTTATTAGTGCTTCTCGCTATGTAGGGACCCTTTTCTCCTTTCTAAAAGCCTACAGGAGTTCTGCAATTTCCACCTTTAGGCCCTTACCCAACCTGCTTGTTTTTAATCAACAGTCTTTACATCTGTGAGTCACATCCACATCGCAACTCCTGTCACCGACTTGGTTTGTCATCATATCAAATATGACATGGCCAAAAAAACAATCTTACTTTTTCTCATACTACCAATTCAACGTGTTCTCCAGCTCACTCCAGTCTCTCCATTGAGTTATTCTGGACACCACTCCCACCCAGACCACATATTTTGTCTCCAAATTTGCCACTTCATACTCTCTATCTTCCAAATCCATTTTTTTCCCCAATTGCCACTAATATATGCATTCTCTCTCAGCAGAACTTGTCACACCCTTCTCTTCACTATCACTTCAATCAAGTCCCTTCCATCCACACCCTGATGAGATCTTTTCCAGTCCTGTCATTTTGAGCATACGACATTTCTCCCTCTACTGGCTTCATCTCTTTCCATTTCATCATATTTGAGAAACGTGTTGTCCTGCACACTTCAAACCACTTTGCTGCCTTTAACTTCCTCCTGTCATAGCATCCTCACTCACCTCACCCTGTAAAAAAACACTTAATATCAACAATATTTTTCTTCCTGGCCCTTTAAAGTCCTTTTTATGATATCCCCTTTTTATGGAGCACTCTAAGTAGGCATTATCTTATCTTTCTACCTTATCTTTCATCTTTTAAAAAGGTCCTCTTGATAACACTTTAACACAATTATTAATAATAAGGAATCCAGAATTAAAAAAGTCTTGCCAGCACTTGAGCACTTCCAAGCTAGTCAACTGCGAAGGGAGAGGTACATAAATTAGGGACTGAAGCCAACGTACCTGATCACTGTGAAAAACCAAAATGGACAATACAGCCAAATCATGACCATTTATTTTCCAAAAGATTAATAAAAATGGCAGGGCTGGCCATTCTACTTGTCTTTTACAATGGCTATAGCTTAAAACAAAACCCACTTAAAAATATATTAAGACAGTAGCAAAAGCTTATACAGAGGAAAACAGTGTCTTAAGACACTTATCACATGATACATCATCCAAAATAGTTTTAGCAGGTTCTTAAAAGCAGCTGAAACTCTTCAATTAGATCAGGGCTGAAAAAGTGCCATGTTCTCCTCACTATCTCTGCTGCTATATTTCATGCTCTCCTTGCAAATTCCAGGTGATGCTAAGAAAAATATTTCACCAATATAAGCTTCCATTCAGTAATCCACATTGAAAAGGACAGTTCTAGATATTCAGAGCAACATTTGAGACTTCTGATGTAAAGCATCGCTGAAACTATTTGGTTATTTCAACCAAAACTTTACCTTCAGAACAAGACTAAGTCACGCTATTTAACTAACACGCTTTTGCAGAATAATCCCAAGCTACCACAGAATATATCAATACCCAGAAAAGTATAATAGTGCCAGCAGTGCACATGGTGCTTTCTAGGCAAATAAAGGCACTAAATCTCTGCTCCAAGGAGTTATGAACAAAATGAGATAGAACAGGGAATGAGGCAAAAGAAAGTAAAAAACCTGGTAAGGGAATAATAGAGAAAGCTGTTAGAGATATTTTTCCTATTACCAACTATAGATTATTGAGTGTTCCAAACTTGCATTATCAAGGTTTAAGGTTGTGAAGATACGAATAAGCATTTTCAACCTTAACATTTCACAGTACATGTTTTACTCACATCATCATCAACTTTGCAACACTTCTATGGGAAACCCAAGAATTAAAAATACAAATAAGAAACCTACAGGAACCTCCATATCTCACACATCATGTGGTCCTACAGAAAGCTCTCATACATGACCTTAAAGAGACAGACAGGCGTGTTCCCAGTATCTGCTTTTTAATGGAAGAGATGTGAAGCACGGGGAGACAGAGATAACTGATGCAAAAAGTTCCTGCCACAAACACCTGCTTTGCCTAAGTGCCCATGACTTGCAAGTCAAAACAGCATTCAAAAAGACTTATCACACAAAAGATTAACTCAGATCCAAAAGGAAACATCTGATTGAGCACTCTTGCCTGAAAGGGGAGCACTTGCTTGAATTCCTTCTTTTATGCTCATAACAAATCTATCATCTTTGCTTCTAAGTTCTTGTAAAGGCAAACTTCTGCACCCTTAAAACTATATTCCTAATTATCCACATGGCCAAAGTTCTTGGCACCCAACCGCATGGCTCTAAACTAGTTTTTGTTCTCCTGCTTTCTATAAACAGGGATCTCTACCTTCAGGCCTCCAAATTTTTCACCATCTTAACTCTGTACTTCCCACTCTTATGGAAATGCTCAGCCCTGTATTCCCAGCACTCATTTTGTAATTCAGCTTCAAAATCCCAGCCTCCCTGAGCTGTGGGAACCCCAGTATCTTTGGCAAAGATAAACTGTTCCAAATACCTGGATTTCTCCTTACCACTTTCATCACTTCACCCTGAATGATGCTTCTCTCTTGCTCCAGCATCCGTGTCCACAAGCAATCTGAACACCATGTGGAATTTGAGCTTGAAACCAACCTCCTGTCAGGCCCTTACCTGAGATTTCTGGCTATGTTATAACCTCTCCTACCCTCAGACCCACATGGCAGAAGTTGGTAAGCCCCACACATCATCCAGCTATATTTACCACATTGCTTTCTATACAGCCCCACGTTCACGCTGATCTTCAATGCTCTGTCTCAGACAGGAAGGGAAGCAGAACCCATGCCCACCATGCCAAAGGCAGAATTGCAGAGCAGGTCAGATGATCAGCTAGTAGTCCAGTGATCTCCACTCCATAGTATCAAGGCAGGAGGCTACAACATGAGGCACAGCATACTTGCAGCACTGCTCAGATGAGGCCAAGGCCAGAGCTTAAATTCAGTTCCCATGCCAGTCGGTGGATTTTGCATGGACAAGGGCCTCAGATGTGGTTTATAAAGACCACTAGAGTCTTCAGTGTAGTCAGGGCCCTGAGGGAGCTGTGCATCAGTTCTCTCTGCATTGGTGTTTCTGTGGAGACCTAAAAGGTGTATGTTCCAGCCCAATTCTTAATCCAGAAAGTCAAGAAGCTGTGAGCCTGAGGTCTTTTATGATTGATGCCTTTTCAACAGCTTAACCATGATAACCAATTAGTTTCTGCTGGATGTTGTTTGCTGCTCTGTACTTCACAAATGAGGAAGGTAAGAAATTAATGGTTGGAATGGTTGGACTAGAAGATCCGATGGGTCCCTTCCAACCTGGTTGTTCTATGATTCTAAGACTCTATGATAATTCTCCCTGTTCCACGCCTCACCCATCACACATTCCCAACACAGTACTGCTAAGAAAAAGAGAAAGACTGGCAGGTCATCAGAGGCTGGGCTGCATCTGGGAACTAAAATGTATCCTGCAAGTGGCTCAGTCCATTTGTGATAAAAAGTTTTCCAGACAAATGCTAGTACAGTTGTACCTGCATGTCTGTCCTACCACCAATGTCTTCAGTACTTTAATACTTATACTGGATAAGCTTCCACTAGTTTCTTGCATAACATAAGCTCAATTGACCAAAAAAAAAAACCCAAAAAAGACAGATTGTCCATGCAAAGATGTCAGCCCTAGGACTTGATAAATGTATCTCTGCACAGGTGTGCATGTATAAGATCCCTCCCTCTGCCATTACTGTAAATATTTTTGAGGCAATGACCCAGATGAGAACTTTTAAGCTTGCATCTCAAAAGCATCAAAAAGACATATAGTTGTTTACATAAAAGGGTTGAATTAAGATCACTTCAAGTGGCTTCAAAACACTTGAAGACTGCTGCTGCGTTTCTATCCTGGTTGACACACAGCATTTATATCTGGAAAATTTATGTCCTTGTTATGTGGTGTGCAAACACCACAGTATTCCAGCAACAAGAGATATTTCTCAGGCACTCACAATGTCAAAATGAAAGAAAACTTGTAACAGAAATAGAGGCACCTATCAGTTTATGTCATTTAACTGTAGGCATACAAAGATACTTTTCTACCAATAGAACAAGTAAGCTTGAAATTATGTTTTATGGTTCTGTCTCATTGTTCTTTCATAATAGTCAAAAGCAACATACAATTATTAGCATCAAAATACCACAGTGTTCATAAGTAATTTTCTAAGAATGTCTGTGTTCTGAATCCAAGTTGACTTGGATTGCCTCACCAAGCACATGCAATTTCCATATCTAACCACAAAAGAATTAACAGTGTGATCATTTTGAACAAGAATGCTTTACCAATATGTCCCTCCTGCTAACATTTGTAGTTTATCTTCCACCCCTAGTGCTTCTTAGGATAAGGAAAACCTTTGTTACCAGAATCAATCTGTGTAAGTAAAGTTTAATTTTTAGGAGCCTCTCAAAGACTGAGAGTTGGGGAGGCTGATGTTTCCAAAAGAACATGACTTGCAATAAAAATTACTAGCCTGACAGCACAACAGTCAAAACAGAAATCGCCTTAGGCCTGCAGCTCTCACCTATCTGTAGTAATTCTCCCTCTATCAAAGGCAGCATGCAGCCTGAAGTCACACAGCTGAAATCATACACCTTTGACAGCTGGTCCAAGCTTTTGGAATGGAAATACAGCCATGAGAGTTGTTACAATTTAAATGTGTATTTGCCTGAAATGCAGTAAAATTATACAAAAACAGAACAACTTAGAAACTCTGATGATGCACAACAAAAACAATTTACCTGTCAGAGCTTCAGCCACTATTTTGTTACTATTCACACATAGAAAGTGTCCATACAGGTTAGCACTAAAGGTTCACCTCAAATCAATATCACTTTTCCAATAATTGTTCTTAAACCCCTTGCATAACTGAAGATCAAACAGAGTGACCCTTCCAGTGGTGTGTGCTGCCTCAGCTCTCAGCAGTTCAGGCTTTGAGACTTCAACAGCTGGAGTTGCTTCTGCACAGGTTCTTTTTGTGTATAAATGTTCTCAGAACCCATTCACATTTTTAGCAATCTGGATTTCTATAGCAGTGACATCCACAATTCATTTAATGCCTCTCAGAGACATGAAAGAATCCTACTATATTTTTAAGGCATTACTTACCTGGACACCTTTGTTGACCAACAAGTATTCTATCAAACTTAATGGTCCTCAGTTTTTCAACAACGCTCTGAACTCTTCTTTAAAAGAACTCAGATGGGAGTGCTAAGTTCCATTTCTGCAGTATGATGCTAGTTGGTGTGTAAAGCAGTGCTTAAATCAATATTTCATCAAGCTAATATTTGGGTTCTGGGATTCTCAGATAAGTTCCATTTCTCCTTCACAGTCTGACATTATTAATTTACTCTTTCTTGCTCCAAAAATCTTGTTCTTCATATGACTTGTCCTACTTCTGTCTCAGATCCCTTCCTTTTAAGGAAAGGTTACAGCCTGGGAACCTTCTTAGCAATGAATATTGCAGTTCAGTTAGGTTTTTCACCATGAATTTACTTTCTTTGTTCACATTGTTTTGTAGTAGTAATTTTTTACATTTTTATTCTCAACATCTTTTTTTTCATCCAAGGTTATTTAGACGTTACTCATGTTTCCATCCCATGTCTTTCAACACAATTACACCTTTCTGCAGAGTTTTTTTCTTATCATATACTTAAGAATTTATATTAACTTCAGTAACAGAAACTTTTCTTTTTAGTGTAAAGAAACATCACAAAAAAACCCCAAAACCAAGCCCCCCTCAAGCCAAACTGAATCTCTTCTCAACGGAACAGCAATAGACTCATAATACAACTCTTCATGATGAAAGATCAGACTTTGCAGTACAGAAGAGGTAACTGTGGGAAAAGTCGAGGGGGACAAACAAATGATTCTCAGCTACAAGTCTGAATGGGCGAGAGGAGGAGAAATCTGTCTCTAACTACAAGTATCAAGTAACTGTTGAACCTATGAGTGCGAATCCTGAAAGGCCAAAGAGAAAATAATTTAAAATATTATTTTCATAACCATGGTAGATTAGGCCAGCAACATTCAGAAAATAACAGGACATGATGAGATAAGCTAGAAAAAAGAAAAATCAGGATTTTGAGTTCTGTGCTTTTAAGATTGTTCTTTTGATTTTTCTGGAAATGACAGTATCCTGAAAAGAAAGCAGGATAAAGGACAGTTGTTACGATCATATCGCATTGTTTCTCTTAGTCTTTGGCATTTATAACTGATATCACTTCTTACAAGTTTTAATTTACAAGCTAGTATATATTTCTTGTTCATAAGGGACAGCTTAACAAAGATCACACACATTTATTAGAATTTTAACTACACAGTCTTGATTGTTACATCTACAAAACCAACAGTGTGTGTGTGTGTTGAAACTGTAAAACAAAAATATGTACATACACCCACAAGTCTCCAGGCTTCACTTATCACTGCATACTGAAGTCGATTCAGAACAAACCCCTCAATTTCTCCATTTAGTTTGACAGGAGATTGACCAATCTTCTTCATCAGGGCATATGTTCTCTCCGTAGTAGAAGGATCTGTTTCTGGATGAGGAACAATTTCAACCAATGGCACAAAGTAAGGTGGATTGACCTCAAGAAAAAACACAAAGAAGAGTGTCAACTATCAATAGAGTAACAGAACAAGTTAATATAAAGCATCTTTATAGTTTGGCTAGTAGCATGGACATTTTCCACAGAACAAAGTAAGATTACCTTCAGACCCTGAAAGACTTCACCAATCCATTAAAAGCTGGTGTATTAATTCAGATTTTAAAAAAATAATTAAACTTGCATTGAATCTAATTCTGTTGAACCCCAGCAAAGTTCATGCAGCTACACTGAAGATTACAGCACTCAAACACTACCAAAAGACTTTGTACTGACTTGAGTAACCAATGTTTTCTCAATATTCAAGATGTTTGTTGTAAGACATATGACCATCACCTGTCTTGCCAAATGAAGCAAGGCATTTCCTTTTACACACTCAGGAACTTTATAACAATATTATTGCTAAACAGCATCTGTAAATGCAACACTTTATAATAGATAAGCTGCAACTGGCCAAAGCCTGTAAATATATGCTAAACACAGTAACACATATCACACAAAACATACTTTCAAAAAAGTTACAGTGTTCTGTACCTTCAAACATTGTACCTACTTTTAAAAAAAATCACCTCTCCAGCTCTTCCAAAATGTAATTTCCCAAGTCTAGACCTTTGTGTGATGTATTTTTGAAGTAATAAAAAATTCTGAAGAGCACCCTAGAAAGAACTGAAACTTCCTGAGGTCATAGTGTTACAGGCAGTAATAGCAGTAATACTGCCTGCACACTTTTTCCAAAAGCAGCAGTCCTTCAGCCGTATTATTAAGGGTTTCAACTCAGCTCTTGGTCTAATTCTCAGGCAACAGAACCAGTTAACATATCATAAATTACTCCCCAAAATAACACCAACATGTAAAAGACTAATTAAGTACTGATTCCTTTATCACCACCCCTTCTAGTCATCTACTCTTAACTGGGCTCAACACAAGTATAAAATTTAGTCACAACAAGGTGCAAGCAGTCTTTCCTCTCTGTCTGTTCTTTCTTTTCAGTACATGGTTGTTTTTACTGTAGGGCCTGACCAATGCACAACCTGTTGTAGACTATGTGTACTCTAACTACTGATGTAACACACTTATTTCATCCCCTTTAAAGTGCCTTGTGTTCCAACATAACCTTTCTCACATCAGTCTTTGGCAGCGCCACCACCAACACTGAGAATGGCTTGACGGACACCATTGCAGTTGTAGTGCCAGGGCAATTTGGCAAGACCCAAACAACTGCAGGCACCAAGAAGTTCTCTGAAGGCTTTTCCAACCCTTAGGTATATCACAGGAAAAGGACAAGTTAATTGTTGAGAGAGACTGAGGCTATTATAATTTTTTTCTGAGATTAGTGCTGACAGTCATCTTATTGAAAGATTCTGTTTCACGAACTTGGCATAGGGAGTATATGGGTGTGTTCATGAGCACACTGAGGAGACTTAGGAAGGCAGTTTTTCAGGAGTGAGAGTGAGATGTTGTTAAAAACCTAAAGAGGTAAAACGTGGATGAAATTGGGTGTGGGGAAAGGTTTATAAAAATGATAAGGGTAATGCAAAGCCTTTCTTCAGGTAGCAGAAGATCCTACCTTACTCAGCAAGATGAAACCTAAGAAAGGATACAAGAAAGTAAACACAATGAAAGAATATAGGCTACACAAAAGCTGTCAAGAAAATTCAAATTAATTTTAACTGACTGTTACTAAGGTTAGAACAAAAATCAAAAGACAAACAAATTCCAACATGAACAGTGGAGTTAAAAAAACTAACAGCTAGAGCTTAATACATTTTTAAGGTGATTTGATTACATGGTCTCCTGTACTTCAAGGGACTTCATTCAGTAGCACCATCTCCTCTAGCTCTGTATTTTCAGCTGTGTGACTTAACAGGTACATACATTATGTGAGAAATGAACTCCACTGCAGGAGACCTCCACCAATTCACTGCCTGAAACTGCTTGCAGAGAACAGCTGTACCTACAAGTATTGCATCCATGTCTATCACACAGCTGTGCTATGAGATTTCATTTACTTTTTTTTAATTAGCAAACCTATATCTATGCTAAGAGAAGGGATGAGCTCCTTCTGTCCTTTGGGCATTTCATTTCTCCTCAACATGCTAACCTGTGCCAGAGGCTTTACAACTTCAGCTTTTAATTTTTCTGGTGTATCAAAACTTTTTCACCATGTCTTCTGGAGCTGCTTGCTTCCTGCAGTCAGTTTTCCACATGTCCTACTGTCATGTTCAAGATGTTAGTAAGGCAACTGTTAAAACAAGAAACACCAAAAGCCAACAACTACTACAAACCATCCATTTTTCCTGATATAACATTTGTAGAATGGCTCTGGGAAGAATATACTGGCTCACAGCTTCTTGAGTACAATCCCCTTTGAGGGGGATTTTTTGGACTGCAAAGCCATTTCAGAACAATTAGACATTTTAAGGCACTTCAGTATATTTGATTTTGAAAATACATATGTCCTTACAACAGCAACCTAGAAAATGTGTACACAACAACCAGCTACTTTTCCAGATCTGATAAAACTTGGTTTCAAAAGTGGCTCCTGCAGCTCAGACTGACCAAGTCATTTGGTACAGACCAACTCAAGGGAAAAAGTAACAAAGTGTAACATAAAATTGAAGACTGAGAAATAGAAACAGGCAGAAGCCCAGGAGCTACTTAAAAAATAAAATTAATAGATCTAGTTACTTTCTACACAAGTCTAGAAGTCTACCTTATATCTTCCCTGTACTACAGAAAGTTACAACGCCAGAAATGTGAGATGAGGAACTACTATATTTTACAGTGGAAAAAGGCTAAACCTAGGTACAGATAAATACTTTGAAGTTTTATCATTTCTTTTTTCAACTAAAGAGGGTTGAAAACTAATTACAGAGAAAGAAGCCAATCCTTTTTGTTCCTTTTCCTTCTCCAAGGCACAATGGTGGTGGTGCAGGGGTGTAAGAAAGGGACTGACCAAATGCTTTGACACTGCAGCATTAGGCTACAGGTAGCTATAGAGACATCATAGTAAAGTAGAGCTCTACGTTTGTGTTCACATTGCCACTCTTGAGCATGCCCAGGGAACTGCTGTTTACTTCACACCCTGAAGGATGCCCTGGAGAAACAACATGTAGTTACCAAATTGGAGAGAGAAGAGCGGTACCTTTCACTAGATACTGCAAACCTTGATAACAACAGTCTTCTTAACTGATTTGTCAAACCATAGGCTAACACAAGGCTAACAAATTCATGAGCTGTGGAGTAGTGGAAAACAGAAGTAGGAATCCCAGCGATGAAGACAAAACACTCATCCATACTGAGGAGAGATGTGAAACTGCTGTCTGGCAGCCCCACACACCTCTACAGAAGCTCACAGGTGCCCTTCAGCATTCTGAGGTTCTGCTGCCACCTCTGATCACACCATTTTTGCATCACTGCCCTGTCCCAGCTGGTCACAGAGCATGTTAATTCTGTTCCAAGTACAATTCGCTCCACTTAATCCACCTACTTTTCCTTTTCAGGTACATTGCTTCTGCATCATGAGACTGAAGAAACTAGAGTCAAAACCTTCCATCTTTGATCAACTTTACCTGATAAGCACATGCGGCTCACTGTTTGCATCCTTACTGTTACCCAACAGCAGCTGAAAAAGGATCCTAGAGAAGACTAATGATGCCACAAGAAAGTATGGAATTTTATAGTTTGTCTTCAAAACACAGAATTCCTACATTTTGAGAGCCAGAAGTTTGACTAACACACAATGGGCACAGCAGCTCACTACACCAAACATATCTTGAGCCAACAGTATGAAACATGCATACAACCTCTACAGTTAGCAGGTGCTGCTGCTCACAGAATGACCAGACTAAAGATTTTCAGAAAAGTGAGGCCCCTGCACACTAACAATGGCACAAAACCAATTCAAATATCCTTCTATATCTCAGTCTGCAGAGAAGAGTGTGGGATGCAGTTTAATTCAATACCTGTATGACTACAACTACAAAAATAAAACATGCCACCATACTTACAGGATGTGACACGATACATTGCTTAACGTGCTTAAGGCCAGTGAACAATTTGCTGGGTAAGAGACAAGAGGTAGAGCTGCTCAAGATAACATTGTCACCAACAATAAGATCCAACTGACTGAAAACCTTCTTTTTCAGTTCCAGGTTCTCCGGAGTACATTCCTGTAATAAAACAAAAAATGAGCATTAGAAGTCTTTTAGTTCAATATTATTTATCCATATATTGCAGACTTCACCAATCCTGCCTTGACACCTAGAAATTCAGCACAAGCTATCTATTTTAATCAGTCTAGATAAATCAGTGAGACATAACATAAAAATACCCTTCCACTTATAAAATGAATGGAAAGCTTGTGACATTCTCTACAGCAGAAGACAGATGACCACACACCACTGGAGACTCATCACAAAACAAACTATTCTGGTTTTGCTTAAAACAGAGACTTTTACTCACATACAAAGATAACACAATATGGTGGAAAAAGACCTGGTCCCATTCTTTTCAGAAAATCTCACATGACAGAAGCCAGTATTCTCTCCGAGACAGGATGTCAATGGGTAAATGTACCTCAAAAGAAGTCAAACTTGCAATCTCCAGAACTATGGCAGAGGATTCAAAGGTATAGTTATGGAACCTGCATTCAACCATCTCCCAGTGACTCTCAGACTTAGAAAGCTTAAAGATCTCCATTCATTTCAACTCCACAAAAGATTTTGGAAGTAGAATGAATGCAATCAGAACTTCTCCCAAAGACATTGAGCATGTTCAGCTCAGTGTTATTGCGTGAAATTTCACAGGTATGAGCCAAGAGCCACAATATATAGTTACTAGAATTTCAAAATCATCCCCAGGAGCTTCCTGAAGTCCATCCATGCAGAAGTCCACCATTCTGGGAGCATCAGAGACATGGCAGAATAACTGCTGTGGATCCCACAGTCAACAGGAAAGACTTCAGCCTATGAGAAGAAAACAGGGGAACAAAGCAGCTACTTTTTCTGGCTTTTTTTGGATGGGTTTAAAAAATCCAAACGGGATTCACACTTGCAAAACCTCAGCTTTACCTTTAAAATACACAGAAATACTCATTCTTTTCCAACACTAACCTTCTCCCATTTGTCAGTACTTCATTCTGTACTTCCCACTATGATGAACTGCACATGAAGGTAGGGAAGAAGGTTATACATTAATATAATCCAACAAAACTATATTCAATACCTGCAGATCCAGACTGACTTGGTGGCAGGAATGTCCAGGGCCACAGTTTTTAACCCAGAAAATAGTTAAAAGTAATTTGAAGTCTCAAAAAAACAAGCAAATTGCATGGAACAGTACTAGAAGTTCCACTATACAGAAGTGATAAACAAAGTCATTTAAGAAGTCCAGATAGAGCCCAAAGTAACAGACAGCCTTATCAAAACAAAATTATACTCTGCTTATATTTCCAGGATCCCTGCTTGTTGGTTAAGTTTAAATAGTTTCTTTTAGTAAAGCCAAAGATGAAGAGAACTCTGCAGATACTGTTCAAGCTAATAAAAGAGTTGGTCTGAATAGGTTTATTGTGAACTCGAAACTCTAAGCCTCTTCTTGCATCAGATGATAATAAAAAGGCAAACTCAGATCTGTTGGAAATTCAAACCTGCCATGGTTACGTAAGGTTTCTGAATAGGCCATTTGCTTGAAGTTTCTTGCATAGTGTCACAATTGTATTCAGGTTGTTGGACCACTGCAATAAAGTTTCTGTCCTCATCAAGCATGCAATTATTTTCTCAGAGACACCAATTCCCTGAAGAACAGGGAGAAAATTAAACTCTAAACAATCCATTACACAGGAACCTCATTTGTTGTCAGTTATAGAGGCTGGTGAGGTCTGTAGCTATTCTGTTCACCATGAGAAAGAGAAGATCAAACAGTGAGCAGGTAAGATACAGTTTTAAAGCTACCATGGTCTCTCTCAGAGAACTGGTACAAAAAGGTTAGCATACACCTCTATGCATTTTAAGTGACACTGTATATTTCTGTGCCCTTTTTGTAGAGAAGATCATGCTTGTCATTTGCAGGGAACAGTAAACCTTTATTCTGAGGCCTGAGAACATGAACAAGGTTGCTACTAATCTGACTTTTGAATTTATTACACATCTTTTTACATCCTGATCAGACTATGACAGTTGCTAATTTTTAAAACCCACCTCCTGGAAGAGCTGTATTGAATTAAAGGCTTAAAGGTAAACAGGCATTACACTATTTAAATACACTTTCAGAGAAATGTAAGAATGACTCGACCAGCCTATGAACTCTTAAAGAACTACACAAAGATAAATATGTACTAGACTCTCTCCAAAGCAGGCAACAGTGATACCCAGAAAAGGTGACTGAGATCTAGCTGCCCCTAATTAAAAAGTTGCACTCTTGAACCAGTCCATAGAAAGCTACGGAGTTTTATCTCTCTAAATCTAGTGGCTCTGTGGTTTTGTTCAGACTTTTCTACTACACTGTCCAACAGTTGTGCTCCTACACATGTCCATGCTCACTTGTGTACCACATTCTAGGAAACACTCTCCAAACTGCCAAAGTTTATCACTGCAACACAGTGATACTGTCCTATACAAGCATGACAGTATAAGATAAAAGCCAAAGATTTAATCTAGAATGGAGAAGGTAAAATATTAGCAACTATTCAGAAACAAGTAAGTAACTTTCTGTAAGAGCATTTGAAGATGTTGTCACAGAGAGCCACATCAAGCCCTCTCAATAGCAAGTGTGGAGTCTCATGGTACTCACCAAGCATAAGGAACTGCTGAATAAAGGAGTTTGAGAGTCACATCTGCACAATGCTGAGTTCCCAACTCCTGACTAAATTCTGGCTGCTGCATATCCAAAACACAATCAAGAAAACATTTCCTCCCTGGCAATCTTAATATGAAGATTTAAGACAATGTAAGATCCTACAAATGAAGGCTGATCAATATTGAACTCTCCTAGACCAGTTGTTCTGGACCCCTCTTCATTACCAGACTGTATCCCATGCCATGGGATTCCTCTAAGCAGATATTGGCCTGAACAGGTCAAAGGTGTCTCTCCTGAAGTCCAGCATTGCAATCCCATTTTGTGTCTTGGTTCCCCTCTCAGGATCCTCAACTTTATCATCTCACAACCACTGTAGCCAAGGTTTCCCCACAACGGTCACACTATCCACCAGTTCTTCCTTGTTTGTAAGCACCAGGTCCAGCACAGCATTTCCCCTCTTCTACTCCTCAACCACTTGTGCCAGGATTTTAGCATGAAAGCATTCCGGAAACCTCCTAAATTATTTGTGCTCTCCTGTGCTATCCCTCCAGAAAGTATTGACACGGTTGAAGCCCTGTTGTGAAGAGAAAGGGCTGCAAATGCAAGGTTTCTTGCAGTTGCCTGAAGAAGGCAAGGTGGTTTGTAGCAGACTTCTAACACAATGTCTTCCTGTTAATCCTAACCCAATTAGCTCTCATTCCAACCAAGGCAGAGCTCTGTACACGTTAGCTCACAACATATATTAAATACCCTACGCAGCTATTCCTCTCCTACCTTGATCTTGCACCACTGAACCCCCCAAAGCAGTGCTTCACTGCACGCTGCAGCTGCTGCAGCAAAAGTACCCTGTGGCCTTGCCCTAAAAACAACTGAGGTAGAAAATGATTCTCAAGAGTTTCGCAACTTCCTTCTTCCCAGTGAATGCAAAAGGGTTTCAAGTAGTAGGTAAAGGTGTTTAGAAGCCAAACCCACTTTGATGATGACAAGGACACTTTTCATCTTCTGCAGTTAAGTGAGGATCTCCAAACACACCACAAACCCTGGCTCTGTTCCTTTGTATCTATTTATACACATATAATTTAGAGCAGTTGACAATTTTGACGCTCTACTGTAAAACAGTTTTGAGTCAAGTGACAGCAGTCCTCTTCTCTCCTAGAATGAAGGCATAGCAGAGCACTGAGAAATCTCAAAAGCTGAAGCCAGACTGTCAGCACTCCTGCAACAGGAACCACATTACGTCCAGCTTTTTGTGGGAATATGAAAATCTTCACAGGATTAAAAGACAAAGAATTCTGAATCACAGAAAAGCAGCTTTTCTAAAAGTTTTGGTGCCTAATCCACTTATACAAATACTTCCATTATCTTCTGTAGTTATAAACCACCAGAAAAAAAAAATCCCAGAAAAGACTTGAGGCCTGATTGGGTTTTTTTCAGTCTACCAAGTCACTTTAGAATGTCGTATTTCTAAAAGAAGGCCCGATTAACATAAACCTCCATAAAAGTGCATTTTAAACAGCATTCAGGTTATAAAGACAGGCATTAAAAATATCTGAGAAGAAGGCCTGGAAATTTAACTAAATTAAAAACATATTTCAGTTGCTACTACTATATCTAGTGGCCAAATACAACTATTTCATATAAGCTTACCACAACTAAATAATAAAATAATAATAAACAACATCATAATATTGTAAAGCTAGATGTCTTTGAAGAAGTATATATGCTAAAATAATGACTGCGCTAATTAAACTCTGTAATTTTACAACCAATTCTGCTCCCACTAATGCTACTAGCAGAGTTGAGTTTCCTGAAGTTATTGAAAGAAGATTACATTTGTTTGCTCTGCTTGGGGATGTAAATTTTATGGGATCCATATCAAAGTCAAATTATATCTTAAGTTAAATAGCATTTTAAAACTCACGCTACTATCATTAGCATTCCAGAACTAATTCTTATATTTCTATTTAGGCTTTTCAGAGAATCACAAAATCATTTAGGTTGGAAAAGACGTCCAAGAACATGAAGTCCAATTGTAAATTGCCAAGTCAACAACTAAATTGTGTCCCTAAGTGCCATGTCTACATGTCTTTTAAAAACCTCAAGGAGTGGGGACTCAACCACTTCCCTGGGCAGCCTGTTCCACTGCTTGACAACTCTTTTGGTAAAGGAAATTTTCCTAATATCCAATCTGAACCTCCCCTGGTGCAACTTGAGGCCACTTCTTCACAGCCTATCACTTGTTACTTGGGAGAAGTGACCAGCAGCCACCTCACTACAACTCCTTTCAGGTAACTGTAGAGCAGCAATAAGGTCTCCCCTCAGCCTCCTCTTCTCCAGACTAAACAACTCCATCTCCTTCAGCCGCTCTTTGCAACACTTGTGCTCCAGACTCTTCACTAGCTTCATTCTCCTTCTCTGGATGTGCTCCAGCACCTCAATATCCTTCTTGTAGTGAGGGGCCTAAAACTGAACACAGCACTCGAGTTGCAGCCTCACCAGTGCTGAGAACAGGGGGGTGATCACTTCCTTACTCCTGCTGACTACCCTGTTTTTGACACAAGCCAGGATGCTTTTGGCCTTCTTGGCCACCTGCTGGCTCATGTTCAACTGGTTCCTGACCAACACCACCAGGTCCTTCTCCACCAGGCAGCTTTCCAGCCACTCTTCCCCAGGCCTAGAGTGTTGCATAGGATTGTTGTGACTGAAGTGCAGGATCTGGCACTTGGCCTTATGAAACTTTATCCAACTGACCTTGGCTCATTGATCCAGCCTATCCAAGTCCCTCTGCAGAGCATTCCTTTTGTATTGACATGTTACTCTGGCCTTCTTCTACAGAGTTTAGGTCTATACTTCTGTTCTGGAAGACTGAAACTGGAAACTGGAGCTCCAGGAAACTGGAGCTTATTTTTTTGCATTCCATGAGAGACATTGACATGTATTCCACTCAGTAAATAAGAGCCACAGGTGTGAACCTGGGTAACTACACCACCTGCAATTAAAAAAATGTGACATTTTGACTGCAGAGTATGGGAGTTCAGCTAGTGAAACAAGCACAGAAATAAAATAGTAGTTTTGATATCAGAACAAATCATTACATCAGAATATCAATTTTGTTTCCAATGTTATCATTAATCATTATGATTCCACTCAACTACATAAAATTTTTCATGCATTAAATAGGCTTAATAATTTCACAAAAATCAGAATTACTAGATATTTCAAATGCAAATATTTGACTCCAAGTATTCTGGACTTCTCCATCACACTCCCTCCTGAAAATGGCAAAGTAGTTTTAGATGCTCATTCTGAGGCACTTTAAATTTGGATAGTATGTCAATATACCAGTATATCAGGACATAAATTAAGACAAGGTGCTAAATAAAAATGCATCATTTCCAGCTGCAGTGATGGTGGGGTGAAAACATTTACTGCAGTCTCCTTTTAAAAAAAGAACTATTACCCTCACCTGAGGGTAAAGGTAGGGACAGCAGCTGGGCAGGAGACAGACTCCCAGACACCACTGTACAGGTTTGGGATGCAGCATGGAAACCTGAGACATAGACACAGCTGTTACTGAAAGAGTCCCCAGGCTGAAACATATGGAGGTGATGCAAGAACCCAAACCATATGAGATACACACACGGGAACAGAGGTTTCTCAGGTTGTTTGCTCCCCTTCAACCCTCTTCTTTTAAATTTTATTTTAAGTAGGTTGGAAAAGACATTTACAATCTTGTCCAACCTAAAACTAATGCTTCCAAGCCCATCACTAAATCATGTGCCTAAGCGTCACAACTACATGTCTTTTAAATACCTCCAGGGATGGTGACTCAAACACTTCCCTGGGCAGCCAGTTCCAGTGCTTGAAGGTCCTTTCAGTGAAGTAATATTTCCTAATATCCAATCGAAACCCCTCCTGGCGCAACTTGAAGTCATACCCTCTCATCCTATTCACTTGTTACTTATGACAAGATAGCTAAGGTCACTGTGGAGCTTTTAATTTTAAATGTGGAGGCTCTGTGTCCAGCTTCCCTCCTTCTGTACCCTCATAGCTGTGGTCTGGCCCCCAAGGGATCACTTTTAAGTGTCTTGCCTATTAGGCCTGGGCTGTCACAGGTCTTATCTCCTCTACAACCACTCATAATAAGCCTCCAGGGCTTGGTGAGGTTTGGAAAAGAACCCACATACCTGCATGCACAACTTCTTCCAAGGTGGTTTCAAGCATGTATCCAACTACCCAATCATTAACAAAAAAATCACTACCAAAAAGACTCCTTAGATGTAAAACAACTCAAGTTAGCCCAAAACGAGTTGCATAACCTTGGCAACTAAGATTTTATTTTCAACCTGAACAAAAACTTATATCCTGAAAGCCAAGGGTAAGAAAGCAGGACAAGGACAGCAACTCCTTTAACTGAAAAGCAGACTGGCAATTTGTTAACGACAGGGTCACATTATCACCATTTGACACAATCATTAAAAATATATATATAAACCAGAAAGGCATAGTCATGTATGCTCACACCTTAGGGCTTCAGTTACAGTCTTTCATTGGGGTAGGTACATACTGAAGTAAAATACTCAACACAGAGGAGAAGGAATCGCATCACACGAGGATTTTAAGAACAGGTTAACCCATTTTTGGCAGACAGTCATCTAGGTATGACTGATCCCGCCTTGGGGCACGGGTTGCACTAGGTAACCTCTGAAGTCCCTTCCAGCTTAATTTTGGATAACTGTAGTTGGTAGGGCAGCAAAGGTAAAGATTAGCCGTCTGATAAAGGTGGAGGGTTCTCTCATACACTGTTCTGCTGAGGAGGAGAGGACTCAGGTAGGACAGGGACAGAGGACACATGCACACTCCCACATCCCCCTTACGAGTTTAACTCTGATTCATAGGGCTTGAACTTGTTTACATTTCCATTCAAAATATTGTTATAAAATAGAATCTTACAGCAAATCTACAAGTGTGTGGCTTTTCAAACAGTGTTAGGTACACATTCAGAAAAGCTTTAATTCAAAGCCATCAACTAAAGGACAGTAAATGAGTAAGCTTATTATGGTACAGTGGTAAAGCAATCAATTAAAAAAGCAATATGCTCGGGCTAATCTAATTTAAAAGAAGTAATTTAGGGCTATAATTCACTTCAAATATAAAGAAGTGATAACTTCTTAGTCATCTTCAATTTATGAGCTTATACCAGTGTGAAATGTGATGCTTCTTAACTCATTGCCTCTAGAGTGACATGAAAGACTGTCTACCACATGATACTGTACAAGTAACTAACACTTTGCTGCGGTGAAATTCAGCATTTAGATGGAAACATTTTGTAATTTCCTACAGTTCAGAAACATATTCTGTAAAAGAACTGGTGCAATAAAGATATCAAGGTACAGCCATTTTATACTGTTCAGAATAACTGACTGAATTACAAGTGTCTGTTCAAACTTCAGTACAAAATACAAAACAGCATTTGAGGAAGTACTAGTTTGCAGAATTACATTTACTAAAATTCAAACTTGAAGATTTATGAAGGTTTTGAGAGATTATGTGGAGCTTTTTAGTTTGGTTTATTTTTTGTTTACAACACAGCAAATGAAGGCAAGCTTTGCTTCACCTAGTGACAGTATCATGCCATGAAGAAATCCATGTTTTTCCCTGATGTTCATGTGCACTATAGAACTTTCAGAAGACAGACAAGCTGATCTGGCAGGCTATTACAGAAGAGATTAAGATCTTTTTTGCTGCCATAGGAAAGGGCAATAAGATCTGAGGTTGAATGGCATTCTCTTCTCCACATCCTATCTCAACAGATCAAATCTTCTCTGCTTTCTTCTACCGTGATTCCAGTCACCCTGGAAATGGGGGAAGTGATCTAGCAAAAGGCAATGAAAATACAATACAGCCTTACAAAAGACACCAAGAAACACTGAAAGAAAACCTGAAGAGCAGTATTAACTGCTGGGCAGGATGACAGTTGTAGCAATTATGAGCTGTAACAAGCACTAAAACCATATTTAAGTCTGTAATGGCAGACACCACCAGTTGTTATATGCATAGCACAGATGGGGAATGCATGTTAGAAAGTTCAGGACTAAAGTGTATTCAGCAGCAGCACCACAGCAATAACACTTCCGGAAAGCTGTTTACCCAAACATCATCTTTCAGTTCAACTCAAACATTGATGTGATAGCATTTAACAGCAAGTCTTTGAGATCAGACTGTTTCAAACCCTAAAATAGTTTGACCCAAACCTCTACAAAGATTGCAAGTCAGGTCACACGCTTGAAACCAGTTCCCTCAGAAGCCAGAACAAATTCTGGTGCCTCAGATCACTGTTTAAGGCAAGTAAGGTAAAACCAGGCCTAAGGTTATATTTACCCAGCAGAGAGTAAACAGACCAATGTTGGCCTGTTCAGTGCTCAGAGGTGAGCAGTGACCAGTCCAGAAAAAGCTCTGTTACTGCAATGCCTACACACTCTGCCATTCAGCAGCTTTGTATTTACACAAGTACATCACCAATGCAGTTTGAAAATCAGAATGGTTTTCTATCCTAAGAGGTCTGGGCAGCTGAAGACATCTTTATACACTGCTGTCTGCAGATATTCCATCATTCAAGAACCCTTTTACTTCTGGGAAAGCCACCAGGAAAGTAAAACAAAAGGCACTGGATGAGACTGGTCCCAGACAATCAAAGACAAATTTTTATGACAGGAGACACAAGACACCTACTGTCAAGGCTCCCAAAGCAAGAGTTTTCCATTCTGAGGCACCATCAGGCTTTCCGAAAGCTATTTTAAGCTGGTATTGCAGTTTTTCTAGACGTGACTAACAGAGAGATAAGAATACCAGTAAGATCTAAAAGAGATCAGGCTGAAGATTTAATAGTGTTGCTATCACCAGTTCAAAAGTTCGCAGGTGCAATGGAGGTAGCAGGAGATTACACACTGTTTTTATAAAGAGGGGAGAGAAAAAAATATAGTTCTAAGGCTTTTAGGCAGCTTTCCTTTAAACCAAAAAAGGATAAATACTTCAAGCCACACAGTTTAAGTTACAAGCTTAATTTCCTCATCTTGCCAGTCTACTTCATCCCAGCACAACTGACTGGTTTGGAGATCACTTCTCACCTTCAACCAGCTCAGCCAAGCATCACAACTCACCAGCATACACAGTAGCTTCAGTATCAATAGCAGTATCTTCCAAATTGTTAGTCATCTTATCCTCCTCTGAGACCTAGTAAACTTTATTATTCTGTTAGTAAATTGCTCCAAAGAAAAGTATTTAAAAAGATACATTTTCATTTTACTAGCATTGTGGAAAGAGATCACACAAAGGCTGCATTGAAGTCTACTTGGCTTATGTTTCATAGGAACTAGACACATATCCACTCAAATATGTTTTTAATAGTGAAAGGAGTACTAATAAGTTCAATATCCAATGGTCACATAAGGACTAAAGACAAAATTCACCATGGATTTATGCAGGGAGGTTAAGAGCACAGTATTAAGAAACTTTCACCTCACCCGTGTGATGCCAGGGATGTTATAGAACAAATATATCTGTTGATTTGTCTCCACAATGTTTTCAGGTAATTGAAAAGTTCTTTCAGAATTAAAGCTTTCAGTAATGCAAGAAGCTTGCTGTGCACGTTCATCAAAATGCTAGAAGTGATGCATAATAAGTAGCACAGAAAACCTCTGAGAAGTGAAACTGGGTGACTACTCAGTTTTAGAGCAAAAAACAGACTGATTTCCTTCTAAAGCTGATGCAAAGCACACCAATCAAAATGCTCAGGCAAGGGAAATACATAAAATACCATGCATCAAGGCATACCTTGTTTTTAAAGGTTCATGACACTACTGTTATGAATTGTCTTCTTACTCAGTCCTAATCATTCCTTGCATCTTTTTCACTTTTAATATCTTCTCTAACATCATTTAGGAAGTTCCACTTTTTTACTGCTTCATCCCATTTGTTTTAAAGTTATGTCCCATGAAAATTACACAGCTGTCTGAATAATTTAGGGGGTGCAAACTTCAAGGAAATTTTTAAAGCTTAAAATGGACTTACACTAAGGTCAAATTTGGAAAGAAGTTAAGCTTTAACCAACTGAAATCTTAGGTAAAGAAATGCCCTTCTCAGTCTTCTAACAAGTTAATCAGTAGGTTATAGAAGTAAGAAAACGGAGTTCTCTACATTCAACCAACATTAATGCAACCAATGTTTTATTTTTATGTAACTGAAAGCCATAATACTCACACTCATAAGTACAAGTAGTTCATTTAGTCCTTCCAGGTTCAAAGATGCTCTAGGTGATGCTTCTGAAGTTTAATACACTTTAGCCATAAAGTACACCAGCAATTGCTGGAATAAGGCTA